>JAZHYW010055759.1:0-25151 GCA_037355805.1 Ixodes ricinus | reverse complement strand
GCCTGCTATCTTGGCCCGACCCAGGCGGCACTACAGTCGATGCGCGAGTGTAAAAAAGCAAAACATGAAGATAAAAGGTGTGCGCGTCAGAGGAGGAGCGAGAAGGAATCCTATGCTGTCGGAGTGCAGTGCATGCTATGAGCTCATGCCGCCAATCAAATAACGCCGACTGTGCAACGTCACGGCTTTCATCGTCTTTCTTTGAGCCCATCCTTCGAGGCTGGTAGACCGTGACAGTGCGCTTTTAGCCTGTGTGTATGTATTTGCGCGTGTCTTTCAGCCTTTGACTGCGCTCTGACTTAAGTATAGGAAGGCCGTGTGCTATCTTGGCCCGATCCAGGCGGCACTACAGTCGATGCGCGGGTGTAAAAAAATAAAGCATAAAGATAAAAGGTGTGCGCGTCAGAGGAGGAGGGAGAAGATGGCGCTACCTTTTTTATTCAGGGGCGTTACGGGAGTCGGACTGAAGTGAGTGAGGGAGGAGGGGGGGGGGGGGTTATCCCCTTCCGCTGGAGTTCCACAACTGAGGTAATGTAGTAACGTTCACAGTAGCTCTCGTCTGCTCAGACGCTGTGCATGCCCCCACAGCCTAGTGACTTGGCCCAAGTTCGCGTTTACTCTATTCGAGAATGACGCATCGCTTTGGCCAATCTTGGGTCAGCTCAGCTGCCTGTTCTGGTTATCCGCAAAAAATTATCTCAGGACAAAAATAAGAATATCACTTCATCTTTGGATAGAACGCCTTCAACAGCTACACTTTTTTTTCCTTTCTTTTTTTATTAAGCAGTCAACCAAACTGTCTTTTTTTAACGTTTGTTGGAGCGAGATTGCTCGAGGGCCCGTGCATTCTTTCGGTGGCGCACGAGCTCTTGCGTCGCTATCTGTTTATCGCTGCTGCGATCCAGTGATCATTCACGCTTCGCTCAGCGACTGCGAGCTCCAAGGATTCATCGCTCGGAAACCAGGCCGTCGGTTTTCGGCGTTTACGAACGACCGAGCATGTCGACCTGTGTCAAACGGAAGCGCTCTCCCGGTCCTCAAGATCTAAGGAAGCCCACCACTGTGGCCCAGCTAAGGACATATTTCAAGCATCATTCTCTGCACTTGGCAGCCCCATGCTCGGCCCTGGAGGAATCGGCAAAGACGACGTCGAAGAAGGCGCCTCATTGTTGGGTCGTCGAGAATCTCGAGGTATGGAACAGCCTCCTGCACTCCGTCGGCGTGGAACTCCGGGAGATGGCTCCTGGTAGTTTGACACTGCAGACGTTCGTCACCTGCAATGCAAGTGCGACCGACTACCGAGCCGTCTGCGTCAATCTCATTGCAAAGCTCATCAACAACCACCGCTGCGTGCAGTGCGTCGACCTTGGCTACGTGGGTGAACTGTTTGGTGGCAACAGTTGGGTGCTGAGGCGGCTCCGTCCTAACGCTGGCATCCGACAGATTGTGGTGAGCGGGGCCTATGATCTGCGATGCCGAATTAAATTCTCTGGTCCGCGCTATGTTCAGGGCTGACCCCACAGTCCTCAGACTGCACCAATTCGTCTTCAGTCGCTTCGAAATTACAGCGCTGTGCAAGGCCATCACGACCCCGTCACGTCTTACGGACGTCGAACTGTGCGAGAACGGAATGAAGAGCAGCGACACCATCGAACTGATGGCAGCTCTTGAGACATCGAGTGTCAAGTGCCTCAAGATGGACTTTAACAATATCGGCATCAGGGGAGCCCAGCGCTTCGCCGAACTGCTCAAGAAAAACAAGACGCTGTTGAGGGTGAGCCTGTTCAAGACCAAGCTGAAGGACAAAGGTGCCGTGGCTATCGCCGGCGCCCTCGCTACGAACGACACGCTTCAGCACCTGATGATGGGCGGCAATTCGATTAGCCTAACGGGAGCCAAAGCCCTGGCCTCATCGCTCGAGGCGAACAGCTGCCTACTTACTCTCGATCTTCGAGATAACTACCTGGGAACCAACGGCGCTATCTCCTTTGCCAGAATGCTTCTGCTGAACCAGACCCTGCAGGAGCTGTATCTGTGCGGGAATTCGATCGGGGATGAGGGCGTCGTTGCCATCGCAGACTCCCTTGCGGCAAACGAGACGCTGCACACCCTCTCGATTCACGCGAGCAATTTCGGCGATAGCGGCGTCGCCGCGTTGGCGCGTCTTCTTTCTTCGAATCGAACGCTCATCAAACTGAACTCGACGTGCAAGCCGAGCCTGAACGAGGCCACGCATTTCGACGTGTTCGCGGAAGCCCTCGCGACCAACCAGCGTCTGGAAGTCATCGAGCTGTCCTTGTGGGGCTCCACAGCGATTGAGGGACTATCGATGGCTCTGCGGCTCAACACGACGCTGCGTCACCTCTCCGTGCGAACTTGCGCGTCCGACTTGAGTCCCTCCTCAACTCCCTGTCGGTCAACAAATCGGTCGAGGTCCTCGAACTGGATGTCGTTCTGAGTGTGAGAGACGGCGTGGCGCTCTCGCATCTTCTGGAAAAGACGACCACCATCCGGTCGCTCAACATACCGCCCAGGATGTCGAACGCCTGTCTGATCCATCTCGTGCAGGCGCTGTCGACAAATACGAGTGTCTGGTGGTTCCAAGTTAGCTCGTACAGCATGCGGAGCAGCTTATGTGAGGCGATGGCGGACATGTTTTTCAGCAACCGCACCCTGAACAGCTTTATCCTGGACAAGGTTGCGGCCGACGAGACGTGCCTCGAGGAGCTGGCCAACAGCCTGGAGTGGAACAAGTCGTTGTTGCAGCTCGCAATCACATACCCGGCTTCCAGCGCCGGCGGCTACAGGATCAGCTCTCTTTTGCGGAGGAACTGGTCCCTGATGCACTTGGCGATGCAGTTCGCGCTCACACACGTGGCGAACAAGCGAGCGGCGGAAGCCTTTCAGGTGTTCAGGCAGAGCGGACTCTTTGCCGAGGAGCTCAGAGAGTGGCCCAGGGTCAACTCCTCTTTCCGTCGAACATCTCATCAAGAGGGCCGACCACTTCATTCTCCACAATTTCTAACTCTCGCTGGTGTTGTAAAACAAAGCCTGGTCTGCTCGAGACCACGGACGAGAAGGAACTCGACCACTCTTGAAAACCTAAACACGTACTGTTTCTACAAGATTTTTTCCTACCTCAAAATGTCCGATATCAAGTACTGATTGCGTTTTGTTTCTCCCATTTTTTTTTTTTTTCATTTTGAGGTGCGCTGAACTGGTCTGAGAGAGACAAGGGCGCTGGTCCTAATTATTTTGAATGTCTCTCGTTGGCCGACACCTTTATTCTTGTTGAAAAAGCGAAATCATTTGGCCAACGGTACTCAGTATTTTGTTAGCTATTGTTCAGGTTGTACCTGAAAATGTTCGCTTTCCTTCTGTTATAAAACATAACAAAGTTATACTTGCATCGGGAGTCCTCAATTCTTTCTACAAACGGTATGATTTAAACTATTCACGATTTTCAAGAGAGTTGGGCGAGCGTGCTAACGCAGATAAGATTTTTTTTTAAGGCTTTGTTTGGCGTGTAGATGTAGATACGAACTTTTGTTTAGCTTATTTCATTATATTAGTACGATTTTCAAGTTCTCGTGTAACGAGGTATGAGAATAAAGAGCTTACGCAGAAATCCCAAATTGCCGCGCGCGAAGTCCTTGCCCCCACGAGACAAAGAGAGCGAGATAGCAGCGCAGTTGCTCGCCTGCCTTCGCCAGCTCGCCGTCGCCTTTGTCGTCTGTTAGAACCGGTTGTACGGTGAGTTACCGGCATTCCTTTCTGCTCTATGCAAAATGTCCATGGCACGTTATGTAACCCGGTCTATTCCATTGTCAGAGTTTATGCGTTCATGCGCCGAGAAACCGAGGAGAGGAAGAAACGAAAGGGCGCGGGGATGGATGGATATGTATGGTAATGGTTTTATACCCTTTGTAACGGTTAAAGCCCCTGTATCCTGGGAAAAGTGGCGCCATTCATTGTTGTGGAAATGCTCGAGGCACGTGCCGCGCGCCACTTCTGGGAAATTCATGGCGTCTGAAATCTAGCTCAGTGCTGCCCTTTGCCGCCATGATCTTCCCAAGGGCTGCAGGTTGCACGTGCCTCGGGCATCGACGCACCTTGCGCTACTTTTGAAACATGAAGGGCTAGCAACGGTTGGCAGCTTGCGCCACCTAGCCTAACATTTCATCATCCCTTCTTTTTTTTTTTAAATTTAAAATGAAAATGTCAGAATTTGATGTCTATTGTGGATCGCGGATTGAGGCTTGTTTTGCTGTGGTCGTGTGGCACCACCGGCGGCCATTGCTTGTCCCCAGAAAATGCAATGAACCCTATGGGAAAAACGTTAAAAAGTTAATCTTTTCTCTCATTTGTATTATATTTTGGACGACCAAAACTTTGACAAGGTGTTCTAGGAGTGGTGAGAAATGTTTGTGTTGCAATGCCGATACTTCCTACACTGAAGTTTTAGGGAGGAAAAATACTTTTCTATCCTCGGTTGACTTCCTCCACGGGCCCTACGAGCAGCCAGTGGAGCCACGCCGTCATGCAAGCAGCGAGGAAGGTTTGGCTCGATGCCATGCTCACTTTGATATTTTTACTTACGAAGGGTTTCAGATTGTTGAGGCATCATTTTTGTTTCCAAACCAAAGCAGGCGATGTGTGATGACAAATCTACTATTGCTCGCTAAAGTAACTTCTCTTTTAAAAGCATTATTATAAGATACCGTGTTCGTGTTGCGAGTTATTTTAAGCAAAAAACGGGGATTCCTCCCCTCCCCCCCCCCCCTCCCCCCTCCCCCTCCCCCGCTAAAGGCCTACCGCCCCCCCCCCCCCCCCCCCAGGCCTGACCCATAAATCCGCCCCTGGCTGAAACGAAGTATATACGTCGCGCATTTCGAAGCCTTCTTCACGCAATGTGGGGCTTATCGTTCACCCTTTGCCAAGTTACAACGAGACAGGGTATAACCGTGGGCTCTCATTCTGCTGGCGCCGCCTGGCCGTTGCCGGCTGGCTATAAACACGGCGCTTGCAGTGGTGTTTCCATTGGTTCATTCTCGCTTCAAGGTATATGTACATTGCTCGCTTCCTCTCCTCGTAGGGGACGATGCCCGGGGAGTGACGTCTTGATGATGAGTATAATCTCTTCGCTAATTATGCGGTCACTTACGATTTCCGGATGGCTGATGTTCCTGCATTTCTTATGTTGCCACTCGGCCTGCCGTCATTGCGGATGGATTCAAAACTGAGGCTGAGGCTGCGTTGTTGCTAGACCCGATTTACGCGAGTCAGACGGACATTCATGGCCTGTGTCCATGGGCTGCTCTTCACTTCCGAAAGTGAGTCGGACGAGGTCTCCTCGTCCGATTCACACAACTCAGGTGAGCACTCATGATCTGTCGCTGGTTCTTGCTGTTAATGTTCAAAAACGATGGGAAAGTGCCGGAGATCTTCTACCACACGTTCGTTCGATAGACCACTGTCGCTGAGTTGTTGGGAGCACACCAACGCTTGGGACTTCCGATAAGGTTTTAATCTATTATGATGAGCAACAAGCCGCGTGCGTTTAGAGGCCTCAAGCTCGATCTGGAACGTATAAGGACTCTGCCATGGCAAATATGAAGCTTCAGAAGATTTACTCCCGTTTCACTGCGGGGGAGAACGAAATAGCACCTTCTCGTCAGTGCAAGGAGGCCTATGACACGAACTCATCTCTGTGACGTCACGGCGCGGTGGTGGCGCGTCGGTCGCACTTCCGGTCTGGGGCTGTGGGCAGACGTCCCCATGCCAGACGTGTATTCCTGCGTTGTTTTGAAAGGAACCAGGCAAAACACCTGCCTTCTCGTCAAAACGCCGCGACTGGGGCCGTACCAAAAGTGTCGAGAAAAGTTTGAAGGTCAGTTTTCACGTGCTCGGTTCGTCCGAGAATCTGGATATGTGCCGTGAAAAGGGGAAAAGCAGACGCCGTCGGACAACGATTGCTTGGGCGGGAAGCACTTTGGGTTGAATTCACGGATACTTGTGGTCATCAGATTTATTTGTTTTGTTCCAACATGAACACCAGAAAACCGTCAAGTTGTGCGGACCACCTGCGGACTACGTTCAGTGCGTCTTCAGGTTCAAACGGCCGCCTAATTGTTCGAACTGTCGTCTGCTCTTTCAAACGTTTCTGCTTGTCGTCTGCTCTCTTAGACGACGCCGGTCCAGTAGACCAAATGTTGGCCCGGTACTTGCGATAAGAAGTAAGTGCAGGCTTCAGAAGACTTAAATTTGAAGGTTGGTAAGCAGGCTCGATGTAAACAGTAGATACAAGGAGATGTTGATCATTGTTACCAGTGACAATCACCAACTTGTTATGCCTAATTCAGTTGGTCCGATTCTGCTTGCGATTTTCAGTATCGACGTCGACCATCTCAGCTACGGTTCACGCTTTTGCAGCCCGAGCGGCGTCGCGACTGAAAATTCCGAGCGAAATCTCATCATGCGAATTAGGCTTTCGCGTACATCCTGCGGCGTCCACGCGGAATGAATCGCCACATGTCACATTATTCACGCGAAGTTTTGCGGTGTAACGAGCCTCGGTAATTTCGCTGACGCCGCTCAAGATAGTCAGACATCGCCAGGAAGACGTAGAACCAACAATTCGAACGCGAAAAAGGGCAGGGGACTCGCACTGACGCCGTCAACATCGCATTTCAATGGTGTGTTTATGGGCGACGGCGAGCTTCTTGCCCACACCCCCATCGCGCATGCGCGGCGCCGGTGGCGTCTGCTAGGGGTGCTCCAGTTTGTTTGTAAATATGAGTTGGTGTATACAATTTTCAGAGAGCGAACTTACCTGAAGAACCAAAAAAAGAAAAAGGCTTAACTCCTATGGAAACGCAGCGAAGCTACCGGTCTTCAAACAATAGGGCGCCCTATTGATTGAAGACAGGTGCATGGCTTCGCTGTGTTTCAGAGGAGGTAAGCTTTTTTCTTTTTTTACTTTTTTCTCAGGTAAGTTCGCAGTTTGCATTTTGTATGCAGAAAAACAATGCACCACCTGTGAGCAACGCTGAACGAAATCGGAGCGCGATAGGTTAAGAAACCGATTTTTGCGGTCGATTTAAAGAGCCTGCACGCTATGTGACCCCTGTATAAATAACTTTATGGTACAAGCTAAAGCCCCTTGATAATGGCGTTTTTTACAAGTACCGTCAACCATTGTTCTGGAAACACGCCAGACACGTGCCACGAGCGGGTGCTTGCCGCCATTCGCTTCCAAGGCTTGCCCATTTCAGTGCTGCGCCGCCATTTGCTCCTGATGGCCGCTCGAAACACGGGCCTCGTGCACTGGCACATTTGACGCTACTTGCAAGACAAACGCCAACACATCAAAGGGGCTTTTGTGTAAGCGGCTGGTTCGTCTTGCAGGGTCGGGGAAAGGCTTGAGCAGAAAGCAACGCGCGACAGCGAACGCTGGCGTTTGCTCTATCTAGAGCCACTCAATGAACTGCGCCTATAGTATCGCTACTCCGTTCCCCGACATTGTTTTGGGCGCCGCCATTTTGGTGCTCGTGCAGAGCAGACACAACTGCCGATTGTCATTATTCAAAAGTGCGACTTCCTCAGCATTAGATTCGGTGTTAGGAAGCTCATGGAATATTGATTTGCTTTGTCGTGAACTGTTTAAACATTTGTGGAGGACGGAAGAGCGTTTTCTGTGATTTCAGATAAAGCTTCAGATAACTGGCAACCATGATTTTAAGCCACAATATGACCAAGTGTCGTTACTCTGAAGCGTAGCTTATTTAGTGGCCCTAGCTCCATCGTGACGGCTGCAGTTGAGATGTCTCCACTAATTTTATTATTCATCGAAGAAGAAAAGTGCGAGAAACCGGCGACGTGGTGAGCCTCATGCACGACCGCTCGTGACCTGATCAGCTGTATTTTTGGTGACCATAGGCTCCAGGGGGCCTCCCAGTTTAGTCTTGTTGCGTGCTTCTGGACCTTGAGCTCTGACGGGTGCTGTGCCTGTGTCCCTGTGTTTTCTCCCTCCCGCGGGCTATCCCACCGGAACCTATCGCGCAGAGAAACTAAATATGAAATATATCCATGGTTCTTCTGATAATCCCAGGGAGCACGGAAGGTGTCGTGTGCGCGTTATGATTTGTCACGCTTAGTTACGGGGAGCTTTGGGTGGTGTCGGATATGCGTTGCACTCACGACACACTCATGTGCTCCCCAGGATTATCAGGAAGATCAAATTGATTTAGGAGTGGTGTGTACGCGAGGTCCCTATGGGCTTCTCCTGGCGTGAAGCGCCCTCGGATACGCCCGCTCAGCTATCCGTTCTTAGGTTCTGATCCGTCCCGTGACGCCGTGAGATCATGTGGGGCATACAGTAAAGGCCCGTTCACACTCTTGCGACCGAGTACGACCGAGGAGACAGAACCGGTTTTTAATCCTTTTGCGATTTCTTAGGACCGGGCGCGCTGCTGCGGAGCTGGCCCTAAGAAGTCGTAAGAGGATTAAAAACCGGTCTTGTCTCTCTCGGTCGCACTCGGTTGCAAGAGCGTGAACGAGCCTTAACTCGATATTGGACCTACGCTCAGTCATTCGAGAGTCAACTGGGCGCACCAAGTCCAGCTGCTTTCCTTCCCGCTCACCTGCTCGTGGCCCTTCCTGAAGTCTGTGTATACGCCACGCTGGACTGAGTGTCCACCTGACTGGACGGCAATGCTGGACGTTCTTGAGAACGTGAAAGAATATTAAATTTCATACACGCAGATAGTGTCATTTGTGCGTGTGATTTTATCATTGTAACTCCCTCGAATTAAAAAAAAAAAAACTTTATGTGGCGTTATGCAAAAGCGTCGTGCTGCAGCGTTACGTGTGGAATAGCGGGAATCGATCCCGCTATTCCACACGGTAAGTCTAGTTACGATTAATTAATCTAAATGAAATTAAATATGTTTACTTAATCGCATTTATGCGTCTATGTGCTTTATATATACTTATACATTGCTTGCCATGGGCTATGTACGATTTATGTTGCGAAGAGATGTAATGTAACGGATGGATGTTACGTCACTGACGAAGACAATTGCCATTTCGTCAATGAGGAATTTCTTTAAAAAAATGAAGAGCAAAGTTTAATAACGCTGGCACTCATTGTAACAATCAGCACTTTGGGGCGGCTGCGATTCAGTCCTTTCGATTCTGCTCCCGCCGCGCACCAATTGAGAAACGTTTCACTTGGAGCCCCCCTTCCGAATCAGGGCACGGACTGCGTTGGCCTGCTCGCTGGACAGCCCCAGTTGCTGCCATTCGGCCTCGAACGCTTCCATCGTGCCAAAGCCCCCACGTAGCCATTCAGTCGCGTCGCTACATGACTCTTGGTGACGTCCTTCATGCCCGAGTCCTGCAGGCTCTTGTAGAGCGCTGTCTGTCTCTGAAGGCGGTACTTCTGATGATACCTAGAACGGAAAAAAAAACAAAAAAACAAGTGTGTAGCTTATTTATATCGCTGGATAAGTCTTATCTATACGTTCGGGTAACTACTTCCTGGGCTACTATACCTTCATACAAACCAAAGAGTTATAGGATCGCGATAAGAGATTCAAGGGTTACTGAAGTACCAGTGAAATTGATATATAGCCTCTCGCGCTATGATCAATCGAGGCGGTTATTTTGTATACTAACTATAGTCTGTGCCAGGTTAAGAGTGAAGTGGAAGTTCCTCCCATCTCTTCCACTTTAGTAGAGCGAAGGCTGGAGAGGAGGTCGCCTCCTCTCCAGCCTTCGCCCTGCTAAAGGGGAGAGAGGTGGGAGGAGCTTCTACTTAGCTCTTAACCTGTCACCGGCTATAGAACCGGCTGGGATGACTTCCCCGGGAGAGGTATAGTACTCAGGGAGTCGCCACGCAGTTCAACCGCTGGCGGCAGGAATAGCACTATGGTCACGGCCAAGGTGAGAACGGCAGGGAGGAGCACCGGTGGTCCCGCCTCCTGCGCGAGCTTTTTACTTTCGACAACACTTCCGCGTCTCGTTTACCTCAAGCGCGCGCGTGCAGTCAAAGCACGCGGTGGTATAGTCCGTCTGCAGGCTTTCGCAGAGGTTGCGGTAACATCAGAATGCCGAGCTCTGATCGGCTCCGATTGGCAGTATAGTGGGTAGACCTCAAGGCAGCTAGCATTGAGGTGTACCCACTATCCTTTCAATCAGAGCTAGGCGTTCTGATGTCAATGCAACCCCTGCGCAAGGAGCAGACGAACTTGCGCTCCGCATAGTGCATACTGCGCGACACTGTTCGCGCAAACATGATGTGGGCATTTTTTTTATTCGTTAGCATTAGACCGTTTGTTTTGACGAAAATTGGGCGGTGTCTTTCGTTTGTCAGCGCCGCGGGAGGGAGAAGGAGGGAGAGAGAGTGACGCGTGCGACGCTCCCATTGGTCCGAAGCGCTGACGTCAGCACGCGTCAACCTCTCCCTCTCTCCCCGGCGCTGACAAACTGACAGACACCGCCAGGTTTTCGTCAAAGTCACGCGCACAGCTGACTCGGAGCCAGAGAGGAGGAGGCGCTGCGCCGCGTCGCGGCGCGGTGAAATGCGGGTGTGCTCAGTTGCCGCTCTGCTGACGCCTGCTGTTCTTCGCTCTGGGTTTCCGTAGAGCGGTGCGTAGGTTGTGGTGTGTGTGTGTAGTTAAAACGATGGATGCTGTTCCCTCCACGAGTGATATGGATGCGGTTCCTTCCACGAGCGGTATGGATGTGGTTCTTTCCACGAGTCATATGGATGACCGTATCCAAGGGCGTCGACCTACTCTGACAGGCAGAGTACAGAAAAGGGGTAACAAAAATTACAGGAAGATTCATTGGTGGATTCTTAAGGAATTCATTACAATGACCCTTGGGAAACACCACACACGTCCTACTTTAGGGAACTTTAACATTGACACCGTCATGACGCCAAAAAGAGGCAGCAAAAAATGGAGGAAGCAGAAGAGAAAGCCAAAAGAGAAAAGGCAAGGGGTCAGTGTTATCGTTTCCCAAAGGAAAACGTGTGCGTATTTTTAGTTTATTTACTTTGGAAGGATGTTGGCGGGTACAAAAGTTTACTTAAGGTCAGTGTCCCAAATGAACACTTTCCACCACACTAGTAGTTTTGATAACAGCTAACCTTTCGATTCTGAGAAAAAAATCGTATTTTTCCCACAATGTGCGAAGAAACGAAATCAATAGCTGTAGCGCAATGCGGGTAGAATGGCGCCGTCACGTACCTGAGGACGGAGGTGCGACGTGGTTAATTCTCATAGCCGTCGCGGTTGGCGTCGTGGACGCCACTGACAACTGCCACCAGTGATTCGTGAAGTGGGTAAGTGCGGTGGAAGTTTCTAAAACCATCCAACATTACGCGTAGTATCTGGATACCGCAAAAGTGGGACTTCGCATAACGCAAGTAATGTTGGAAAACAAGTCTTTCAAGCAGACGACACGACGATTCGCCCTTCGTAGCGCAATTCTTAGCGGGACGCCAGGGCTCCCTCTTTGCTTGTCTTCGCTCGCCTCGCGCGGCACGGACGGCGGACGGAGTCCGGATTTCTCTCTCCTCGCGGGAAGAGGGAGAGAGGAAACGGTTTTCCATTTTTCGAGTGCGCGGTGACGACAAGCGCGACGAGGACTAAATCTCTGCAAAGTGTCGCCCATAAGGCTATCGCTTTAAGACAGAAAAATCTGACGATCGCTCATTCGCTCTATACGTGCGTACGTGACATCCTGCTTCAACGCGTTTACGACTTAGATGTTATGCACGCCTCTGAGCCATCAGCATTTTCCATGGGAAGTCAGAATTCATGCGGCGCGCCTCGCTCTGCGCTCAACTTGAACGTCTGCAGTGGATACGCCGCAAGGACGTGTTTTTCTTCATAGCGCGACAAACTGGCAGCAGTTTCACTGCAATACCAAGCTTCCAGTGCTGCGGCCGAAGTAACGTCGCCTGCGTTCACAAAGTCTCCAAAGCATTTTCATGTAAAACCGAGAAATCAATTTGTGCAGATGACTGAGACGGCAAGCGAATTTTAACAAACGAAAAACCACCCGATTAGTGATTCCATCGATATCATCAAGAGTCACTAGAGTCTAGAGTGCATACAAGGGAAGGGTATACAATCTCAACATAGGTTGAGGAAGTGCTACTCACTCCTCAGCATCATAGAAGATTTCCAGTTTGAGTATTTTCGTGACCACAGGCGCCCGGAAGCCCTTCTGCGCAGTTTTGAGCGAGTCCTCTGCAGCCTTTCTCTGGGCGTCATCGTGGTAGAAGATGGCCGACATGTACTGGGTCGTTGAAGAGTCCTTGGTAGGGTTGTGATGGGCCCAAAACAGATCCAACAGCTCTTTAAAGTTGGTCACCTCGGGGTCGTATTCGACGCGAGTTGCCTCCGTGTGGTCACCCCTGCAGAAACGGCAGTCTTAGTTTAATGGCTTAGTTTGTTGCGATGATACAGATTTGGCCAAACAATGTACACAAGCATCTCTGTCAGCAGGTTCATAGGCGTAGACTACGGGGGGGGGGGGGCATCAGGGCTCGTGCCCCCACCAGGTAAAATCCGGGAAAGGGGGGGGGCAGAGCCGGGCCCGGCCCATGATCCTTACCGAGACGCTGTTTACGTGCCATGTAACGAGCTTCTAGTAGCGGCATGTAAACAAAATAACGCCCACGTTGCCTTTATTGACAAAATACATGGGAAATTGAATCCCAGCGTGCTTTCGTTAGCTTCAGTCTCCAGTTCTGGCGAGAAGGTAACGCGCAGCACCCCCCCCCCAGGGAAGAACTCAGCCTGCCTGCCCCCCCCCCCCCCCGGGAAAATGGAAGGTCTATGCCGCTGAGCAGGTTTCATTTATTTTGTAGATGCTAGCCAAGCTCACACTGTAGGTATGCCTGCAAAACAAAATACCCTTTCCGTTGAGCAGCATCCAGTCATGAGCGACAGTGGTGATATAACGTTACAGGCCGACAGTGGCCTGCTTTGACTATGAAACGAAGTTCAGTATGCTGGAGGCTAAGCCTGCGTATATTTTCGGTCAAATAAGCAAAATTACCAAAAGTCGAGGCACTTAATGTTTACGCTGATACTACGCTGTATACTGCGGGGTTATATCGGTCATGTGTACTGGTTTTGCAATGGATTATCTTGGTGTAATGGAGCCAATGCAATAGGAAGTATTCACTGGCGGCCATAGTTGTGTGCGCGACTGCTGAGCGCGTGCTGATGGCGAGCTTCCACGGTTCATTCGTAACGTGCATTCCACACCATCAGGATTGCCGGTCCTATAGCAGCCTATTAATGTGGCCTCGTTCTGAGCGTGCGCTCTAGACAGCACTCACAAATATAACGCCCAGTGAATACTCCTTATTGTGATCAAACTACACTCCCTTTCACGATAACTTGGCAAACTGTGGAGGCTGCGGCCTCCGCGAAAGCTGCGGCCTCCGTGACTCAATAAGGGATGTCGGAGCAAGGCACGTGACAACACTCCATGGTCGAGGCCACGGAGGCCTCGTTACCACCACAGCAACAGCGCCGTCCGCAACATAGTGTTTTTCTAGGCTTCTTTCTCTTTTAACGGCAATTGAACTCGCGCGATTGCGTCTATATATCTACACTACGCTGGCGCCGCTGCGCGTGCGCTGCGCCGCCATGGAGAGGGCTTCTCTGGTGGCGTTCCTTGGAACTACGCCGCGCGAGAGCCAATGGGAGCCTCGTTCCTTGAAACTACGACGCGCGCCAGCCAATGGGAGCATATCCATCAGATTTCTGCTGCAGACGACAGGCTTTCTCCACTGGGATAGGGGAAGGTGCCATTTGGCAGGGCTTCAAAAGCTGATGACGTAGGTTCGCTCCATGGACCATGGGACAGTTAATGCTTTCGCATTAAAACTGCTGTTTCGCGCATAATCACAAAGGGAAAAAACGAATTATTTGCCAATCTGCAGTCGCGTGTGGCGGTTGCGGGAACTACGGTGACGCATCACAGGGAGACACGCGTAAGTCAACAAAACCTGTTCCTTTCCACTGCTACACTCGCCGTCAGCCCCGTGGCGAACCGTCTTTTGTGTCAATCGCTCGCCGTAACCTCCGGCGATGCTAATCCTTGAAAAGTCAAGAATCGCGGAGCGAGGGGCTGGGGGCTCTGAGACAGAGCCCAGTGGGAAACCATGTGGTCCCCCAGAAACGTCACTTGAAAGTTGAAAGCATACCTCGGCCAAACTCACTCATGAGTGCACTTACTCACCTGACTCACCCTCATCGATCAGGCATGAGGTTAGGGTGAGTGAGTTTATAAGCCTCGAAAACTCATGAGTAGGGCTCCGTGTTTTCGGAGTTTATTTTTCGTCAAATTCGGAGGGTGTTTTTCGGAGTTTATTTTTTGCCAAAGATTCGGAGCTTATCGGAGTTCATATTTGTTTGAATCCCAATTCTCCGAAATTCGGAGATTAATTTCGCAATGTTTCCCATTAAAAATAATAAATAATAACTGGATGCAAACGTATGGCAGAAAAAAAAATAAAACGCGTTTGTATCAATTAAGATTTCTTCAGTTGAATTTGGCGTTGGTGTAATTGGCAATACTAATTTGTCCCACGACAAAACACGCACACAAGTGTGGCTTCGATAAACGTCAATACCTTAAAATCAATAAACTGCCGGAGGTAGCCGCAAGGAAGCTCGTAGCCATCCCATCAATCTATCCCGCGGCCGCGCGAGGTGGAGTGGTTAAGGATGTAATAGAGAAGTTTCAACTGCCCCTTCTTCACTATTTTATGCAATCTCTATGGTCCATAGATTTCACTGTTACAGAAACATACCGTCTCCAATCTCTAAATCCCAAATCCCATGGCCCAAACTGGAAACCAAACGAGTGGTTTTTGTCGTAACACGAATGGTACGATGACCTGTTGCCCTGAACCAACCTTGACGAGACAAGCCGTAAGACCCCCTTTTGACAACGGTCCGGGGCTTGAAAGATAATTATGGTGTCATTTTCCCAGGTCCATTTTTCCTGCGCTGATCAAATTGTAAAAAAAAAAAAAAATTCCTTTTTTTGTTGCGGGCACATAACAATTCGGAGTTTATCGGATAAATCCGAATAGACAAAAAATTTACCGGCGGGTGTTTTTAGGAGTTTTTTTGGATTTATGCGAAAACACGGAGCCCTACTCATGAGTGAGGTTGGAGGAGGGGTGTGAGTTCTGTGAGTTCATGAGTTCGGTGAGTTCATGAGTTCAGTGAGTTGAGTTCATGAGGTCGGTGAGTTTATGATTTCGGCGTCGCTTGCGTTGTTTGCGCCGTTTTAACCTTTTAACAATGAGTTTATGAGTTCGGTGAGGGGCGTGAGTTCGTGAGTTTAGTGAGGTCGCGTGAGTTTGAGGTCGGTGAGTGCATGAGCTCGGTGAGTGGCGTGAGTTCGGTGAGCTCATGGGTTCGGTGAGTTTGAGTTTGGCGAGGCATAAGGTCCCTGAAGGAACATGGGTTTGAAGAGGGTTTGTGGGGTGACGTGGTTCTCTATGAGTGATAGGAAAGGAGGAAAGGTGCCTATTGATTTATCTGCGCTCTTCAGCTCCGGCTCGCTTCGATGCGATTGGCGTGGACTTTTGCCGCTGTCGGTGCCTCGTGCAACACCTCCTAGATGACAAAGCCATAGTGCTGAATGAGACGGCGTCATCAGATTTGATCCACCGGCAAGCTTGCCAGGTGTCGAAATTGGTAAATGTCAAGGTTTTTATAACTATCGGTATTAAAATTCATTCTCAAATAGCTGATGACACCGAGCGAACATAACCTAGGAGTCACTTTATGTTAAATGTTGGTTTAATCACCAAAAATAAAGCAAATAGGATTAGCTAGTAAGAATAGGCAAATAAGATGACCACAGCAGAACTGCTGTTTCGGTAGATTCGTAGATTTAGATGTGCACCGGTGGTCTTTATTTTTATCCTTTTCTCATCCACATAAATTCTGATCGATGGTCCGATTGAATTTATGTTTTTATTATAATGTGTTTTTTTTCTTTCAAAGGTAATCGATATGAAATTTCAGCTTGCGAGTGACGAGTCGACGTGTGCCAAGTACAATTTGCCGGATACGTGCGAAGTCGACTTACAAAGAACGGTAGGTCGGGTCTTTTTTGCCCTGCCTGCAAAGCCGACCCGAGTCCTGAGCACCCCTTTGGAGCAGCCGAACATCGACTCTGGCTTCCAGAAGCAGCCCATACCGAAGGTGGCCTCCTCGAATGGCAAGTCAGGCTCGTAGAGCGGCATCGTGGAAGGCTTGATCTGCAGTAAAATTATCCGCCACAATGGCAGGCAAAGTCATGTTTTTTGATAGCATAACCGACAAACTGTATGAATTGAAGGGATTAACTGGTTTGGGACAGAAACATTACATAAGCCAATGAATTCGCGAATTCCATATTGGACAGATGCTTCCCTAATGTGACATGCCTCTGAATATCTCTCTCTCTCTCTCTCTCCCTCGCGTGCGTGTGCCCGCTGGCATGCACACGCACGCGCGCACACTAGCACAAGAAACGTGGTAACTAAATATTGCGTAAAGTTCACTTCTGGTTCAAGATTGCAGTAAAATGCAGCGAAATGAGTTTGTTCTCTGGGGTTTGTATGACACCCGTAAATCGAGTCTTGTTGAAAGGCCATATATTCCGCGGCTTTTGAAAATATGTTTCGCGAGTCTCTCAGAAAACGAAAATACAGTTTGTGCGCAGGCGAGCTGGTGGAAGTTTACCATGAGGAATTTAACCAGAGACTGGTATAGACTTTTTTAATGTTTACAAAATCACAGTCCCGCGTGCGGTCTTCACAGCTCCGCACGTGCGTGTTCGTCGCTTCGGAAAGCGAGGAAAGCACGCGCCATACGCACGAACAGTCAAGATGGCACCGGCCACACGCTCTTTTTTGGAAAGGTCTATAGACCGAGGAAATTTTTGACAGCGGCAGACAAAGCAACAGGGAGAAACAACACCTCTAACTCAGTTAGACATTTTCTTTAATCACTCTCCTTACACGGATCCATGACGCCACCAGATTGCAGAACATCCTGTTTTTTCAAAAAACAAACAAACAAAACACATCCACTCAAAAAAAACTAGAAAACAATTAACTTTAAAATGTAAAAAAAAAAAAAACTTCTGGTTTGCTTTGCTTTTAAAAAGTCACAATTAAAAAAAAAGTAATAACACGATGCTCTTAAATGTGATGCACAACAAAGCTGCAAGGTTGGCCCCGCATTTCGCCCCCTAACTTCTATTTAAAAAAATGATTATAAAAGGACAACCAACACCAAATCATTCTTACTAAAAAACAAAAACAAAAACCCTATGAAGTTGCAAAACTTTTTTAGAATTACCACCGAGCTGCAAAGAAGCCTCACAGTTTCCTATAGATTTTATAATTATTGTCTCTCTTCCAACTCTCTTGATATTATTTACCAGTGTGGATTACAATTATTGCATTCGTGAACATGTATAGTTATTTTCGAATTAGCTGCGTTATCATTTACGTTTCTTTTGTGCTCAGTGAATCTGTCATTGACACACAGTGAAGTTCTTCTCACGATGACCTTTTTTGCACTCACTTGATAAGGCGTGAGTCTACTTAATCTAAAAACTAAACTCAAAACTGCATTTGCACCGAACCTTTTGGCACATGCTTTCAAGTTACATGATATTCTATGATAATACGGAATCGCAGCAAGCTTGTTCTTTGATTTTTGTTCCCTCACTTTTGTCTGCGATCAGTAGAGATAATTGCCTTTTGATGAACCCCTCTCAATAACCGGCACTTCGCAGTCTTCTCCTCTGCCTTTCCAACAATTGAGTTATGAAATCGGTTCAAGACCTGTCTAATAGGGGTGTAGGAACAAATGGTCCCGGAACTAATGGTCCCGGAACAAATTGTCCCGGAACCAATGGTCCCGGAACTAATGGACCCAAGTCCAAGATAGGAAAAAATGGTCCCGTAAGAAGATCATTTTGAAACTAAGATATACCATGCAATATACTTCATCCGTTATGCAATCAGTGATTTCCTGGTGGAATGAAGGATCTCGTTTATATTTTAAGGCCGGTAACTTTGAGGAAAGTGGTCGGGTTACTTGAAAATAATTTTATTCAAAATTGTCAGAATATTTTCGAAATAAATACTGTCCAACAGTTATCTCCTAACTGTTAATTTAGTGACCTTATACGATATTATAGGAGTTATTACCGGTCCATGTCACATGAGCGAATGACGTTTTAGCGAAAAGCGACATTTGAGCGAATCGGCGTTTTAGAAAATAACGAAGGCGCGTGTTAAAGGCCGACCTACAAAACCATTTTCCGCGGGAGGAGAGGTTTCCTCCTTGCCACCCAGAGAGGAGGAAGCCCCTTCTCCTTTCCACGGAGACTAGCTTCCGGACCCGCCCTTTTCAGGGAGGAGGAGGAAGGAGTGTGAAGGGGAGGGAGCGAAGGTCGTTGTGAGGCACTTTCCTACCCTGCGGAAAATGGTTTTGTAAGTCGTCCCTAGCCCCCCCCCCCCCGCTGCGCTTACGACGCTTCGCGGCGACAGCCTGTGGCGGCTCATTATAAAAATGTAAACCCACTTGGCCCACCCGTAAACGCCGCTTCGCGGCGGCCGACTATTTGCTAAAGTGTCATTCGGTGAAACGTGGGCGTTCGCTAAAACGTCAGTCGATCAAGTGAGTGCCTCCCCCCTAGTCATACTGTTGAAGCCATGAAACTCGAATTACTTCCATCTCGTCATGACGCGTAGTGGTAGCACACATACCGAGCGGAGCTCGATGCCTTTATATGTGCATTAGGTTTCCAAAGCGCAAAACATTTCTAAGCTTCCCAGAAAAAAAAAAAAAGTCGAGTTCGTGCAACCGGCAGTTTCGAAATTCGGCGAGTGTTGGATTTTATCGGATTTATCCGAAAACGCAGAAGCCACATTGGCGATATTTATCTGGGACCATCTTTTCCTAGTTTGTTTTTGGGACCATTAGTTCCGGGACAATTTATTCCGGGACCATTTATTTCGGGAGCATTTGTTCCGGGACCATTTGTTCCGTTTCCCGTCTAATGGATTCCTGATCAGTGAGTTTTCACTGTTTTCGAATGGCAACTCATTACGGCAGAAAAAAAAAAAGAAACTGGTGGTGTCCACCGGTTTTGAATTTTCTTTGCCGTACTCCCACCATAACCCTTCTTCAGTATGAATCAGCAAATCTAAAAATTGAGGTACACCACTCTCGGGCCGCTTTTCTACAGTGAACTGTAGTTCAGGCGCTGCCTATCCGATCAACGTTTCTCAACTGTTCGACAAACCTTCACGAAAAAAGCATACCACTATGTCATCAACATATATCTCAACAATACATGTCTCTGAAGACAATATTATTGCAACCTATCGGACACAACACAGTCCAAGAAATTCAGGTACACTTCAGCTAACGCCGGTGCAACAAACTATCCTTTCACACACCCTCTTTTTGTATATTCTTCTTCCGTTCATAGTCTACAACCGCCGACAAAAAGTAATAATCAATAATGGCAAAAAAAACGAAAAAACTATCGGAAATGCCCGATTGTGATTGAAGCTTAACCACAATCAGCTCCTGTACACCTTTCACACTCTTCAGTAGACGACTCTTCTCCATCGAGTAAGAGAGATCATTGATGTCCATCGAAAAAAACATTCCCTTCCATGATGACTTTCGTGTAGTCCGATACATTCGCTTGAATTCTGCAGTGACAGAGAGAGATGTGTAGGCCCCAGACGAGGGGTGGCGCGAGCCTCATGCGGCTCTTCGGAGGCCCAAATACGTGTCGCAGCTCCCTGGCAGCCCCCCCCCCCCTCTTTTTCAATTTAAAAAGAAAAAGCAGAAGGAAAGATATATAGAACGAAAGGCAGTTTGCGTTTTGTCATTTTTGTGCCATCAAGTACACATCGGACATTGTCTGTGTCTTACGAGTGCGGACTCACAATAAATAAAAATACTGAGCAATCGCTTTATGAGTGGAATTCGCCGTGGCCACCAAATTCAACTGAAAAGAACAAATAAAAAATATATTTCCAATTGAAAACGAGCGTGTTGGTTAATAGATACAAAACTTGAAAGTATAAAAAAATATCACGCCTTTTTCTTTTCTTTTTTCTTGCGGCTTTTATGGCTCTTTCAATATGTCCGTTTTTGAAGAAACTTTCTGCCATGTTCTGCTTTCATTAACAACCAGCCGAAGAGGCATCTCCGAATTTTGGCGCTTATTTTTTGGTCTATACGTGTTCAAAGGAGCTGTATCACATTGGACACACCAATATCTTGTTAAAGAAGACACGAAAAGGAATTTTAAAACGAATTAAACGATTAGCATAGAGCACCTGGTGGATGTCGCTAAAGCCTCGTTTGTAATGCCCGTCTATGAACCTTGACAGGCAGTACTGTCTCCCCGACAGCTCTACGGCCAGCACAGGAGAAGGGGCGATAGAGGAACATGTGTCCCAGACGTTACTATTCTCCCTCTACAAGATTATAGAAGATTAATCCGTCACTCAAAATTCACACAAAAGCAGCTTTGCGGTTAGTTGCGGTGGCCCCAACGCTGGCGTGCTTCGACCGCTTCGGTGGCTGGAACAGCTAGGACATCCTGAAGACGTCAGCCTCGCCGCAGCTTTGCTCATCCTGAGACAGACTACGTCACGATTGCGCCGGGTGTGACGTGCTCTTCGCTGGCTGCTCTCCGAGCGCTTGCCGGAGTGGGCGGTTTATAACGAAAAATACAGCCATCAGGCTCAAAATACAAACGCGCGCTTGTCATTTACGGATATTGTGCATCATATTCAGCCTACTTCTGAACACGACGGGTATATTTCAAATTCTTTCAAACTTTTTCCTCCTGCTCCAATCTCGGGTTATATTCATCATGGCTCTCAGACAGGAAGCTTCGTTATCGACAGTACAACGTATGACGCAACTTGGACGTTAGTGTACAATCGCGACAGTTGATTAACTGGATTCTAGATTTATTCTTGTTTAGTGCTTTGTTTTAAACAAGCGTAAGAGTTACTCACAGGTCCTGAGCTACCTCCGCCCATTTTTCCAAGCAAATGCCCAAACAACGGAATCAGGCCGATTTTTCAATGACCTGCGTTAAAGACGGCCCTGGTCATATATTATCTGCCGATTGCATACTTCTCCAACTTGAGTGACCGGAATGCAGTTATATTTATTGCTTATAGGTAATAGTTATATTTTCGTGAGTGACACCATCAGTAATCACATTACATTTACTATTGCTTAGTAATGTAGTAATTGATGCCAAACAAAGATGTTGAATGCAGGGAGAAAAGAAAGGCCCTTGGATTCCCGAAAGCACTAATGAATCATGAATGAAGTCTCTGTTTACATAAATAACCATTCGATTTTCATTACTTAGATCGATAAGAAACAAAATTCCAGTTTGTTGGATAAAAAATTTGATCACACGCACAAAATGAAAATTTAAAGAATGTGTCTCGGTCAAGCTCGACAATATGTTTTAATTTATTAAATTGTTGCCATTAGCAATTGTAATTAGTTGCTTTCACGTCATCATTTACCGTTAAAGTAGGATGGTCAGTAGACGATTAAAATGTAAGGAGGCGGTGGGTCGTAGTGCCACGTAAAAATAGACTTTTCAAATCGTATGACACTCACGTTCACTTTGCACGAAACGATCGTCCGAAGCTTCGCTGCGAAACAGAAAACACGATTCAGATCGTGAACCGACGTCTGGAAGCGAGCCCTTCCAAAGGGGAAGGCGTCGCGACAGAGAGCCGACACCAAAGCCTATGGCAGAGGAGCGCGCCAACGGCGACCCAGACGACTACGGGCTTTCTGCTCCTGCAAACAGCGATATCGCCGACTTACGTTTATGGCGCCAATCAGGGAACGGGCAGGCAGGGACCTCAAGCTATATTACTGGCATTTAGGTGCTGCCCTGTCGCCCTCTGGCTATTCAGAGAGGTGCGGAATTTTCGAACTCTTGCACGGGAGAAAATCATCGTGCGGATAGCACAGTTTGACACGCGCGTCGTTGTTGTTTGTCTCAGCGGAGTCTTTGATGAGAGGTTT
Organism: Ixodes ricinus; assembly: GCA_037355805.1. NCBI lineage: Eukaryota > Metazoa > Arthropoda > Arachnida > Ixodida > Ixodidae > Ixodes > Ixodes ricinus. The sequence goes on along the minus strand of JAZHYW010055759.1, from coordinate 3,006 downwards.
TCCATTGCAATGCAGTGGGAAACCGCTTGCGTTGCTGTTAGTGTGCCACGGATGTCGAGCAGGAGTCGAGACTGGTGTCTGTGCTTAGGAAGTACGACAGTTGTCCGAACAGCAAACCACACAGGGAGCTGCTAAAGCCTCTTAAAAAAATTTGCGCTTTACGTTTTTTTTTTTTTTTACAAGTATTGACAATTATTGTTCTGCGAACGCGCGATACCGCGAACCACGAGCGAGTGCTCCGCCACCATTAACTTCGCGCAACCATTTGCTTCCACGGGCCGCCTGAGGCACGGGCCTCGTGCATTGGCGCATTCGACGTATACTGAAAGACAAACAAGCACATCAAGGGGCTTTAGGTGGGACCAAAGCGATTAAGCCGAAAGAGTCACGTGATGCAAAGGTGTACACGTAATTGGTCCGTAAGGCATGTACATACTTTCGCTCCACTATACATCCTTGGCGTGGACAGAGTGGATATGGATGTTGGCTGTTAAGTTTACCAAGCAACTGTCTGGATGCACGAGTGAACGCCTTTTTGTCCTCAAAGTTAGGATGAATTTTCGTAGTTGTGTTCAAACAGAACCGCGTGCCTTGCGGCACACTGTGAGTTGTTTGACTCCAAGACAGCGGAAGAGGGTTGCTAACGATGCGTCAACAAATAAAAGCGAAATATTATAAACATGGCGCTTTTAGCGATCCAAAGCGGAGGATGAGACTCGCGGAGCTTATAAACTCGGAATACACGAGCGAACAGAATCGCAATAAATAAATAAGTAAATAAATAAATAACCCCCGTCGTTGCTCGCCGTCTTCATTCAATGAAATAAAATATGAATATGCAATTTACGAAACAAACCGGTACATTGCATGTAAGAAAAGTAATGCCCTTTCTGGCAGGATAAAACGCACCGTAAAATTAAAACGGCAAGACAATAGGGAGTTTTCGTAGACCGCGTTTCCAACTCCGCTAAGCCCTCCGCAACGAAGAAGCCGCGCGCCGATGGCCTTGACTGTAGGGTTCCGGGTAGCGTAGCGTGTTGCGGAGAGCTTTGCGGGACGGCGAAAGCGATCTACGAAAATAGGGAGATTTCGTAGATCGTTTTGGCGGTCTCGCAACGCCCTCCCCAACCCGCTACGATACCCGGAACTCTACAGTCAAGGCCATCGGCGCGCCGCTACTGCGCCGGCGCGCCGATGGCCTTGACTGTAGAGTTCCGACTAGCGTAGCGGGTTGCGTAGAACGTTGCGGGACAGCGGAAACGATCTACGAAAACTCCCTAATGTCGAGGGATGTGACTAAAGTGACCAGCGAAATCTTCTCAACACAATGCACCAAACACATTGCAAAAAAATAAAAAAAAAAAGCTTTGCGGAGTTTTTTGGGGCTTATTACAAATGATTCGGGTATGAGAAGTCTTCGAAGGTGTGCATTGCCGCTTTAGTTAGCTGACACAATATCGGGAAAAAATATTAAAAAAAAACAGCATATAAAAAAAAACGCTAAATTGGACGAAGTTTTTATCGCAGGCTCCTGAGTGCACTAAGGGGACAATGGTGCAGAATGTACACAATATTTATTCTCACGAAGGGCTATTCACTGCGCGTCTCGGGCGCATCTAACGCCGTTTTGAGCAGAACGTGGGCAATGATACGAGCCGGAAGACTAACCTCTCGCTCTGCATGCCGACGTGCCTTTGAAGAGGTACGTCGGCAAATCGCAGTGAAAGACATCAGCTGCAGTCTTCCTGGTGCCCATATGAAGATGATAGCCTTTTTGTGACAATTTATAAAACACTTTTCTTCTCTTTTTTTTTTTATAAGAAAATCGCCAAAAGTTTTTCTGCTTCAACTCCGAGCATGCTCAAAGATTAAAAAAAGAAAATAGTTTATTCTGTATTGTTTTTGTAGTTCCTGCCAGTGTCATACTTGACTGCGGACACAGATCCATTTGGTCAAACGGCTGAGACCTGGCGCACGCGGCCTTGACTTTCGCATTTCCTCTTGCGATCGTCACGTTTGCGGGATGTTTTCCCCTCCACAACTGGACAGACAATAACAATACGGTATACAAAAGAACAACGGAAAATTAGGCGTTTCGGTCGAGCAAACTGAATGGAGACTGCGCTCGCTTCTACCGTGCGCTGCGACTCGTCCCCGCAAAATTTCGTCGCCTCGCGAACTCGCTCCCGTGGCTAGGCACATTTTAATGATGGGTTTACCCGCACTCGCAGTCCTTGCGAAGGCGCCAAGGGAGCTCGGTGTATACGTGAGTCGAGGAAACAAGCGGATGGTTAAAACGGGTCAGTGGCTTTTTTTCTTTTTTTTTTCTCGTTTGTCTTTCTTGCGCGGTTTGTTTACACGTGCACTCGTCTCGGACATTCCCACCATTAAAGTTACATCGCACTGGCTCGCTCGTGAAATTCTCCCGCTCGCCATTCTGGCGGTGCGCTTGCGCGCATGGCGGGAGCACCTTCAAGAGGTATGCTAGCGCCCCACAGGCTACCTACTGCGCTCGCAGCTCTCCGAAAAGAGCCAAGAAAACACAGTTGAACCGCGACCGCTGATAATTCTGCCTCGGCGACGGAGCGGCCGTGGTTCAGCTCTACGGACGTCACGCTGCTCCACGTCATGCAGACTGTTGTTGTCGACACCGCGTAGACATTCCCGAGTGTTATTTATTTACTTATTTACACTCTAAGCGGACGACGGTCTGAGTGACGTGACGTCACACCGTGACGCGCATTTTAGATTGTTAGGTTGGAAAAATAAAAATCATCTGAACTGCTTGTGGGGCCGTTATACTCTTAGAAATTTCATCGTAAATATGTGCATCAGCCGTCATTTTTCTCTCGTTATCTTTAGAGTGGTGGCGTAAATAAACCAAACATATATATTTATAAAAATAAAAAAATAAAAAAATGGAGAGCATTGTTTATTGGCTTGCCGTAATACATCCAGTTTCACCGCTCTGAACACGGACTTATGATTTTACACAGACCAGCAGTG
>JAZHYW010055757.1:0-19831 GCA_037355805.1 Ixodes ricinus | reverse complement strand
TTGCTTCGTTCCAGTTACGTATTGCTAACAAAGAATGCTGCAACAGACTGACGCGGATGCCTCGGTTTTTATGAGCAATGCGCATGTTCTCGCGAGGTTATCAGTCGATTCTTAAAAAGCGATGAATTGCTTGCTGACGCCCTCTTTGGTAACCACCGATATGCCAGGCGTATCAATTCCGGAACGGAATAAATGCACACCTGTCTGGCAGGCCTATCGCAAAGAGCTATAGCCAGGTTAAGCGGCCGCCCGGTGTCGACCGGGCGACGCCAGTGGGGCGACGGTGGGGCGACAGGAAAGCACCCCGAGTGACGGCGCTTACAGCGCGCCACTGGCGAAACGGGGAAGTCCCAGACGCCTCGCGCGATGGTTGAGGACATCTTAGTAGACCCGCACCCTCGCACCCATGGGTGCATTTCACTAGTTCCAGGGGCCTCCAGGTGGAGCAGCCTGTATCGATGGCCACGCGTTCCGGCGTTCGGGTTTCATCTCCCGTGCTGACTGTACTTGCCTTTTGGGCGCACTTAGACAGAATTTCAGCAATCATTTCCAGTCAACAGTCCTCAGGACTGTTCACTTTGAGTCCTGCCGCCTCCTCTCGTCCGTCGCGGCCCGGGCCTTGTTAGCCCGCGTTCGTTTCTTCACCTCTTGAAAAGGAGCGTCGTTTTGGGAGTCTTCATCCGTCAAAGCGTCAGCCTGGTCCAGTCCTCGTTTGGTGCTCTGGGAGATTGCGTCCATGGCTGCCTCTGCGACGTTTATGATGGCTTGTTCTGCTTCGCCGTCAACCGGATGTCCCACGGGGCGCGCGCCTGCCGATTCGTCTTGGTTGCCCCCGGCCGCTCTCTCTTCGTCGCCTTCAGGTGGGCTTTCCTGACGAGCAGCCATGTCACCGGAGTTCACCGTAGCGATCGCGTTGTTCTCAGCTTCTTGCGTCTTCACCCCAGAGGTTGTGGCTGCAACTGTAGTTTCCTTCGCCGAAGACTCCGCCTCGTCTGCTTCCATAAGAAAATCAGACGTCTCCTGGTCAGCTGGCGGTCCGGTGGCCCTCGCGTAGGTTTTTACGCAGCCCTTGCTTTCGTGCCCAAAGCTGTGGCACTCGGTGCATTTGGGTACCTTGCATTCTCGTCGAACGTGGCCGGTCCTCTTGCAGCGCAGGCACTGCGGGGCTCGGCCGGGGATGACAACCAGAGAGTTACCCCGGAAAAACGCAGTTGGTGCGGCATTGCATCAACTGCTACGCCGTCCTTCAAAGTCATGCGAACCACTCTTGTGGTAGACTGGACGCCAAGAAATCCTTCGGCGCGCCAGGTCTCGCGGATGACCTCGTTGACTTTGCCGTAAGGGGCAAGGGCCCTTTGCACCGCTTCGTCCGGAACATGGAAGGGCAGCCAGTGTACCCTCACGCGTACCTCGCTGTTGCTTGGGTCTATGACGAGGCACCGTAGTCCCTTTACCTTCAGTTCCTTCGCTGCCACCAGCCTTCTTTTTGCGTCCTCCGTGTGAAGCGTCACCATCCAAACGTGATTCATTTGGTATGACCCAAATGCCGCCACTTCCTTGAGCACCCCGCACCGTTCGAGTTCGCTTCTGAAATCCTGGATGCGATAAGGCCGGCCTCTCAAATCACAGTGAAGGAACGCCGAGTTCACCGCGGCACTATCGTTTGGGAACGAAGGCAGCACTATCTTATATTCGTCGTCAGTCGTCAAGTTCGAAGAACCACGGCCGTTATCGGCCGCTAACGCTGCTCGCTGGGAGCCCATAATCCTTACGACCGTCCTGCTCGAGAGCCGGAAGTAGAATCCGGCCACGCACGCGCTTGGTCGCCGACGCGTGGCAATATATATATTATATATTATACTGACGACACGTATATTTAGTTCGGAGCCGGTTTCAATCATATGCGACGCTGACCGTAAGGCCGAAGTCACACGCGTCTTCACGCGTCATACGAAAGTCCCGGTAGAAATCGCTGCAGACATGCTGGCAGAATTATCTGCGAACACTTCTCGAGGCTTAACTCGTTTTCACCTCAAGAACCGTTGGCAAAAAAAGTCCGGCCTCTCGCGGAGCAATAATATTTTCCCCTTTATGTGGAAGCGAACTCAGATATACCTAGGCGATTTTTAGATTCGAGTATATAAGTTACCTTTATCAAGACGCAGATGTTTCAAATGCGAAAGTTTATACCTTCTTCCTCCGCGGACCATATCTCGTAAGAACTACTTCATGCGGCGTATAAACACTGCGCAAAAATTCCTTTTTTCTCTTGATGTGAAAACGAAAATATAGAGAACACATTGGCACTTTGGCGCTACCTATTGAGCGGTCCAGGAACACTTCCGATATTTTAGGTATTCGCAAGGATCCAACCTACGGATTGCATACGTGAGAAACGATCGCTTACAATATTATCGGAATTATTTCGAGCACACGGTGGAAGGATGATGCGTAGAATAGAGACCTAGATGGAAACGCCGATAGGTGGCGCCAGTCGGTTCACTCGGCGAAAGCTTGTACGAGCGGTTGCCAATGCAGTCGCTCACACTCATACGTAAATATGTAAACCAGCCTCCATTGTCCTCATTAAAGCCTGTGTCACGGATATCGAAATTCCATCTCGTAAATGGTCATACGGAGACCCAGCCGCTATCGCTTCCTAAACGCGTTTACTATAGGTATATTATGAAAAACAAAATAAAAAATAAGGGTCTGTATAATTCATAAAAAGGAAAACGTTATAGAGAAAAGAAACGTTTTTTTCTTTAATACAGACTAACATAGTGACGTTATTGAGAGCACGTATGTCCACTCCAGCGCCGATGAGAGAGAAAATAAAATTGACGCTCTGTTGGGCAATACTGCGCAGCTAGGCCCGGCTAGATTACATTCATAAAAAAGCTTGATAAATGGCATACAATATTTTTCGGAACGTTGTGAAGAGCCATTTGGATGAAATATGGGTCCGCTTTATTTTAACGAACACCCAGTGGCGTCGCAGAACCTCTTTGTTTTTAGATAACGTTTTCTTTTTTTTTCTTGACATCATTTGCGCGAGAAAGCAAGTGGCAAGACAGATAATTGTTTTGGCTCGTTCGACAATGTCGGACAACATATGGATGCTGTGACCGCGTGCCGACGGGGTTCTGCTAAGTGGCGTCAGAAAAAGGGAGGCCAAAGGAGAAATGTTTCTCATCTGCCCCCCCCCCCCCCCCCTCTCCCAATCCGCCTCCCCGTCCCCACAACTCCCTCCCGAATACTTACGAACACGTACTCTTGACCGCTCTTAAATGTTTCAAGGGACCATGAAATGACCTTTTTACTTTTGCCAAATAACTTTTACATTAAACCTTCAATGTTCACTGAACGCCGAACAGGCATCCGTTTTCGTTTCGGTTTATTTAACTTCTACACGAAAAATTATTGAAATATCGAGTTTTTCTTCCTCTCCAACTCACCGCAAAACAAGCCGCGGCGTAATTTTGACGGTCGTGACGTGCTCTGTCACCGGAACCGGAAGTTCTCTCGGCAGTAGGAGAATGGGAGTGTTAGCGGCGAGCTGGCGGTGTGCCGGTAGGTTTTACCACAGGGTTTTACTGCGCTGATGGCGCCGATGCCACCGACATATTTTCTGAATCGGCGCCTCTCATCACCGCGATAGCCATGGACACATCGCAGCTGAGCGAAATTCAATTAGATATGTTGCGCTACAGCGACAGCATGGGACTGGTCCCATACGCCGGTACGAAGCGCAGCAGGTCGTCAGCACGACAGCCGCTTCTCCGCCGCCGTCAGCCGTTTCCGCGGTATCTCTAAAAAAGAAGGGGACGCGCTGTCACTCACTGGCGTAGCAGAAAATGCACAGAGTTTTCTATGGGCTCAAGCTTTATTAACTTTTATTTTGTCAGGATAGGCTCGCAGGGCAGAGTGGATGAAAAAAGAAAAAAAAGATGCAGTACGCCGTCTTGGACGATCACGACTTTAAAACACGACTTTACTGATAGTACAAATCTCGCCACACGCCTTTTCTACGATTGCAAAAGACAATGTAATCTTAGCAGAGATATAGCAACGTAGAAATATGATTTCGTGATCACATAGACGTTGCGATCGTTCAAGGAATGCTAACACTAATCACTTTTCTCGGGTGATGAAAACGCGTCAAAATTCGAATCCTTCATACACGCCTTTAAATACAGTACGCACCAGTAATATCTTGAACTTGAGCACACGCATGGAATGCGCAAAATAAGAAATCCGGGCGATGTTCGAGGAGACAAATGCTAAGAAAGCACCACTGTAGTCGAAGTAAACAAAGACGACGGCACGAGCGTTTCTGCTGTCTTGAGGGTGCCGCCACAACATCGCCGCACGAGTAGATGGATCTTCCCTTCTAGGACGTGCTGGGTTATCATCGCGACACGCGACGAGAATTCAGTCAAGGATAGCGCTCTACGCGGAACGATGAGCTTCCACCACGCCGACCACGTCGATCATCACCACCGACGCCATGTTTTTCAGCAGACAGGCGGCTATGCGCAGGCGCAGTCTGATCTTTCTCTTGCTTCGTTTACCACACGATAGATGGCGCATAGCTCCGAGCATTATAAAATTCGGCAATTTCCGTCACATCGCTAATTATTCAACAAAATGTGGATCAGAATATTCTTTAACAAAACTTTTAAGAAACATTCGCCGGCTATTTATTGTTTATGATCGCGGTGCTGGTGAGGTAGGCTCTGATCCAATAGGCGACGTGGATTTGGCTGACGTGCCGTGGCACCGCGGATGCATCGCAGTGAAAAGGCAGAGAGCTTTCGAAGGAAAGAAGGTATAAAAGAGTCCGCTTTTCTTTTAAAAGTTCTATAGCGAAAATTTTTTTTGGCTCTCTATTTTTGTGTTTTGGTTTTCTTTTCACACCTTTTACGACGTGCAGTGGATGAAATTCGATTTCAAAATCGTTTCATGGTCCCTTTAACGTAAACGACACTGCTTTCGCCACAGTTACTCGTCTTCATTTTGTTAGTCCTGTACGTTGGGACATGTATTAATAGCACTGCCAACGCGGAGAACAAACCGAACATAGCGGTCAATTTATTGTTTTGGGGAATTAATTTAAGCGTCATGGAAGTGACGTAGTCCACATCTTGAGATGAAGGGGACCACCACATTATCAGTTCTAACGGTTTTCACCACTTTGTTGACAAAAAAGGCTCGTGCTATCTTTCTGTGCATCTTTCCTCATTCATATCATTCTTTCTTTCGTCATCGGTGCCAAGTTGTCCAAATACAACGTCTATTACGTCGTTATGTTTGTCTGCGATTGGTTGGTTACATCACACCTCCACAAATATTGCCAAGACTGGTAACTTCTCCTAAAACTTCGTCCTGCAAACCGACCTTCTAGTTCAACCATGAGCGACAGACATTCAACACTGCTTTCCTACATAACAAAAAAAAACAGCCTTTTAAAGACACAGAGTTTACTTCCCTTCAGCTTCACTCCTTGTTAACGGGAAATTGAAGCGGTTCTGTATTTGAGTAAAAACACTGAAATCATCTTCATTTGGCCCCCAGGATCACGAATATCGAGATTATTTCTTTGAATTTGGAGCACGGAGGTCGCATAAATTTATTTTCAAAGTACCGCCGAAGCCCCCCCCTTCCCCGGAGCGTTACGGCATAAAAGGATTTTCGTCACTTCCGCTTGCGCGCATCTTCAGCGCCTATCGAAGCTATGGACGCGCACTCTGCTACTTTCAAAACAGGTCAGAAGAACACGCCAGGTGTCAGTGCGGGGGAATCAATGTACCCGGCAGGCTTGTAGTTGCACGCGCTCTCCCCACACGAGCGACACGCGCTTGGCGGCCGAAAGATCCTTTCATGACGTCACGACTGGACGAAGGTTTTTGTGTTTTTCGTCGCTGCGAGTTACATCTTTGGGGAAAAGGAACGCGATATTCGTATTGACGGGATAAAATTCTCTAGAATTCACCTCTAACTCGCTTTCTTCAAGAACCTCTCCGGCTCTTTTTAACAAACAGGTTCTTTCGTTGTCGAGAGAGTCCGCTCGAGCAGCGCTAGTCGTTTCTTTCCTGGTTGCACTACGAGCCCCTACATGGCTTGCACATTCCCACACGATGCCGCTTGGTGGCAATCATCTTCATTTGATTCGCACAAAAAAAAAAGAAAAACGAATTCGATTATGTTAAACGTTTGCCCCAAAAGGTAAGCACTCGACAACAAAGCCAACAAAATGGCCGCCCGCGTGACGCCACTGCGGTACATGCGTGAGGAGAAGAAACTGAAGAAGAGGAGACGATGAGCGGGCGGTGACGTCAGAGTGGCGAGCTCTGATTGGAAGGATTAGAGGCAGGTGCGAAGGCTAGCTGCCTTTCTTTCTTCTACCCTCTATCTCCCTCAACCAGAGCGAACAACAGCGTCGTCTGCCCTTCGCGCAGGGTCTGCACCACGGCGTTCCGAACGCCGAACGCTGGCGTCCGGGGTTCGAACGCTAGTCCCTGCGCGTCGTCTGCCCACCCTCCTTCCAATCAGCGCTCGAAGCCATGAAGTCACCGCACGCTTTCCCTTCTTCTCTCCTTTCGTTTCTCGTCGCATTGATGATTGACCCCTCCTCGGAGTCCTCGCGACTGGAAGTTAATTGGGCCTACCTCGAACATCGGAACAGAAATTTCCCTCCTCGGGCTGGAAAGTCTCCCGTCGGGTCTTGAGAGGTCGCGTTGTCCCTTAGGGCGGTCGCGTCGTGGTCGTGGTGTTTTTTTCGATGTTGTTGCGGTGGTGGCTGCGTCGTCGTCCTCGTCTGCTGGGTTAGACGCCGATGCAGACGAACAGACCGCAGCACTAATCTAGAAAAACGCGCGAGCGCGCGGAACCTGAACCCCGGGAGACTGGGGCGCTACGGGTGCCCTCGTTTAGCGCTTCCGTGCATCGCCCCGTCCGGGAAAAAACGATGCCTGCGCATTGTATTCGGTTGCGGAGCATGTAGGGCGACAGGACGAGTTTGGGGTGAAGTGCCTCGTCAGGGACGCCATTCGCTGGCGGTCGGGCCACGAGTGTGTGCGGGGGAATCCCGTCGACGTTAAAAATGGCGATTGTGTATCGTCTTCGGAGTTTAATAGACATTCACATCTCACTTTTGTCAGTATCGTATGCGGACTGTCGCTGTACTGACCTAGTTTCGTGTAATCACAGCTACGAGGTATACGTTAAAAACGCCAGCTCAGCGGTCGTCCTACACTCGGCAAACTTCGGCCATACCACGATATTCGCTTGGAATGTTGTTTTTCACTTCACATGAGCTTACCGGCCCATAGAGGTGCGGGACTGAAGTATACCGGCACGTAAGTGCCACGAACCAAGTCACTCCTTTGTTGCGGTGTAATTTCAAGGACAAGAGCGAACGTTTTCCTTCGATCTCTCCTTCGCAAACCTTGATGACGTGGCTGGGGGATCGCAGTATCCCCCAGCGACGATATTTGAATGCGGCTTGTAAATTGGACTTGAGGATTGCGTGAGCGCTCGATTCGAGCTCGTGATAATCAATAGCTCGAGAAGCATTCGGGTAGTGGCCCGTGTCCAATCGCTGCAAGAACGGCAATATTCGAATCATAATGTCTAGAACTCAGCGCACGTCATGTGCTTTGCCGACCCGAGCGCGTGGCTATGATCAACATTGACGGCATATGATCAGCTCCAGGTCACATGGCCGTTTGTTTCGGCTGCAGTAGGTGGTGGGGGTGTTTGAACGCTGCTTGCTGTTTCTTGAATTTTTTCTGCGACTTCTATTGCGTGTCGTGAAAAACGAACGCGTGTTTATTAGAGTCATTAGCATCAGTTGTTTTGTTTTAAGAGGTATTTGCGTAAAGCACAAAACATATTGTTGCATCGCCCCTTAGAGCCGGCACACCAAAAGTTAAGAGAAGACAAACCTCACGCAGTCTACACCTTCAGGCATCAAATCTGAGATGGGCGTGCAGAAGCATTTTTCCACGGTGTATTAAGGCTCCGGTTCACACATTTGCGTTTGCTCACAACTGAGTATACGTTGCAACCGGTTTTCAGACCTCTTGTGACAACCTACGTAAGCAGTAAGCGATCCTCTCCTAAGCAGTCACAAGAGGCTTAAAACTAGGTAGTAGCGCACTCGGTTTCAATAAAATTCAAAGTGTGGGAACTATACTTCAGTGCGCACGTTTTTGTCACCGCCAAAAGCGATGTCTTGTGAACGGGCGGAGTACGTAGAGTCACCAAAGAGATTGAATGCCTCAACGAGTGAACAGTGACGTGTGTCTATCGAAGGATCCGCTCCTCTGTACCCAATAAACACCAGAAATTATACACATAATAAAATTCCAGAAGAAGAAAAAAAGAACGGGGGGGGGGGGGGGGGTTAGCACACAGACACACGTAAAGCCACGTATCCAACACAGCTATGAGTGTGAGACGTGTTATGTGTATGTGTTCCCTATTTGTCCTCCGTCTCGATCGAGTTCTAGGATTTTTAACTTTAGCCAGTTTGGTTGCATTATATGACTCTTTCTTTGCACTAAGAAGTCTGCGTACGCTGAATTGATCTAAATCACCATCGCCCGAAATGCGTAATGAAAGTTGTCTGGTTTTTGTCCTTCTCGAATGCACTTGGGAACATCTTTCACGGGTCGTCCAGATGGAACTCGATAACGTTGCTCGAGTTATTTCTTTCGTACAGCTTCTCCGGCGGGTCGGTGCAAGAAAAGGAAAACAAAACATAAACCTTTTGTTGCAGTGACTCGGATAAGAATGTCTCTTTAATGAGTAGAGGAAGTCGATTCGTGGTCCTGCACTTATGGAACGGCAATTATTCTGTCAGGTCCCTTTTCCGTTGTTTGGTTTTCTTCTTTTGGCTGCAAGTTTAGCCGCATTGTCGTTTTCATAATGTTCTTTTTCATGAAGGTCAGGTTTTCCGTTCATCGGACCGGGAACGAAATGACAGAGCTTCGAAATCCGACACCCTACGTCGTTTCTTGTCTTTTTTTTTCTATCGTCGACGCAACGAAGCCTTTCAATGAATAATGCTGTCACTGTCACAAAACTAAAAACAAAACAAAAAATTAATATTTTTTTATTCTGATTTGGTAACTATAATTAAGAAATACTTTCACACTGCAATGAGCTCCTACAGATCAGACACTCGGGCGGTTCGGCGTGTTTCCACCACAGAATCTGCAATCGGTGCCTTAGTGGGTGTAAGACGGTGCGTCTTACACCCACTAGTGTGTGGCTTGCACATGACGTCATCGAACGATGTTGGGGGTCCTCCATACTTGTTCTTCTTGCCGAGAAAGATAGATACGGTGGTGGGAAATTCATGCTAAAGAAGCTACGCGTTCAGCAACAGTACTACCACAATGGCCACTGATGTGACGTCGATGCAAGCTCATGTGCAACGCTACTAGATTACCTCAGTTGTGGAACTCCCGCGGAAGGGGGTAACCCCCCTCACTCACTTCAGTCCGCCTCCCGTCGTTCGAAGCGCCATCTAGATTTTCGTTTACTAACTGTGTGTTCCATAGAGTACGGTGGAACGCCATCTAGACGCTGCGCTTCGAAACGTACGTATTCCATAGAATACACTGCAGTTACCATAGCAGCCGTCCGGCGCGTCGAACGACGGGAGGCGAGTCATGGTGAGTGAGGGGGGTACTGCTCGTGCATGCAGCGTCTATGAGCAGTTCCATAACTGAGCTATTCCAATAACGTTGGCCATGTGTAGGGCTGTTGGGCAACGCACGTATATGCTGGGATCGGACGAATGGGGAGCGGGCTCACCGACCTCGTTTTATCGCTGGCTCTACCTCTCGCTGCGGCGCGCATTTCATCATCATCAGTAGAACGTAACTCATCAACAATCTTGGCTTGACTACCATTAGTGCATTTCACGCTACGATAGAATTCGAGTAATTTTAAGTTTAAGTTGAAGGACTGCGACTGACTTGTGCTTTAGATCGGATAGAGCCTCCCATACAAAAATGGTCTATGGTCGTCTATGGAAAATTATATGGCAGGCTATCACCCCCTATGGCCCTCTATGGTCGGCCATAGAAATCCATAAAGACAGCTACAGCGAGCTATAGAAAAATCTATGGTCCTGTGTCTGGGAACAATAAATTGTCTTTAACCGTCTATATAAAATTTTATGGCCCTATGTCTAAAGACTGGGAACCAATAAAATTTCTTTAGACGACTACTACGAAAATACATGGCCCAATGTCCAAAGACAGCGAACCAATAAATGTTCTATCCCGCCTATAAAAGATTATCTGGCCCATCGAGTTTAAAGACGGGAAACCAATAAATTGCCTTTACCCGTCTATAGAAAAATTTATGGCCCCGAGTCTAAAGACTAAGAATCAATAAATTTTCTTTCCACGCCTATAGAAAATCACTACCGGCGCTTACTGTTTTGTGAAAACACTCCAGGTTAGAAAATTAAATCAATACTAAATTTCTGTAATGCCGGTGACAAACCATGACCCAAGATATGTTCTCTGCTGTTGCAACGAGTCGTGAGATCAGTAATATTGTTTGTTTACGAAAAATTCATTAAAATACTTGTGCAACAATTAAAATAATGATTACCCCCAAAAGTGAAAATCAATTACACTGGCGCCGAACACTGCAATCAAGCAATAGCTTTATTGCAATCTTCAGCACCAGTGTACTGCATGTCATCACTGCATTGTCAACGTGATTCATCAAACTTATTAAAAACATAATACATTTTTAGTTAATTAGCCTAATGATCTACATTTGCTTTTTTCAGGTGTTGAATTAAGAGATGGGGGCTATTCCAAGAGACAATTCAAATAATGTATTAAGTACGAGTAATACTCGCTCCGCCTCTACGTGTTTTTGCGACAAATAACGGGTCACCGAAAAAGTCGGATTCAAAATTAGACTGCCATATATACAGTTAGCGCGAACGTAGCACATGAAGAGAGGGGACCGGTGTCGCGGCGTTGTTGCTGTTGTGTGGGGTAGTGTTCTGCTTGTGCTCTGTGTATTCTGTGTGTTCCGTAACATGTACAGTCGGGAGCAAAAGTTTGCGGGGCACGGGAGCTGCGTGCCGAAATGCATCGCCGCGCCGTGCAACGGCGCGCCGCCGCATTAAAGCCGCGCTTCGCGCATGCGCGTCCTTCATGCTGGCAGTCATGTCTCTTTCGCTCGTTTCTGTCTGACTCACTCCTGATAACCGGAGTCGGCGCACTGGGCGCACTGAAGTTGCCGTTTCGCATGCTGTCATGCCTCGTGTCCTCTTCAGCTGCCTCAGCAGCCGCGCTGGGTGACAAAGCGGCTGGCTATGCCCTCCCCATCCACTCCCACACCGAGCTCCTACACAAAGCGCGGCGGCTGAGGCGGCAAAAGCAGACGAGCAGCATGATAGCCAGAAAGCGCTAACTCGCGCCCCTGGCGCCAAGTCCTGTTATCTAAAGTGTGTCGGAAAGAAACGAGCGAAAGATCACATGATATGAGCATCGAAAGGCGCCCATGCGCAAAGCGCGGCTCCTAGGCGGCGGCGCTCCGTCGGACGGCGTGGCGATGCATTTCGGCACGCGCTCCTGCGTCCTGCAAACTTTGCTCCCGACTGTACGTATTATCTACCACGTATTATCTACCATGGTAGCGTTCATAAGGCTTGAAGTAAAGTTTTTTTTTAGAGTTTGCTGGCTAAAGAGAGCTATAGGGTAAGCCATAGAGAAGTCTTTAGCCAACCATTAGACAAGCTAAAGAGCGCTATGGCTGGACAGCGATAGGGCCATAGACAAAGCTAAAGACATAAACGACCATAAGAAATGCTAAAGACAGCCATAGAAAATTCTTTAGCTAATTGGGCCCAATAGCTAAAGCCGACCATACAAAGAATTTTCTATAGCCGACCATAGGACATTTGTTGTATGGGTCATAAAACTTCAGGCTCGTCGCTAAACACCTCCACCCCCACCCCCGGCCACATACTAAACACACGCAAACACACACGCAAATACTAAATTTATCGCGCGACAAGCACCGACGCTAATTTAAATGACCCCCGAAACTTATATCTTATCCCTCGGCCAGAGATGTAACGCGGATGTAAAAGCTAAAGTATTAACCTTTCAAAAAGGGTTCCTGACCGGTTCTATTTTCAGCTTTCGTGCATATGACGCGTGATTTGCTCACTTTCCAAAGTGACAAACATGCGCGTGCTGTGCTGAGCAGGTCGCACGCTGGGCTGAGAACTTGTAAATATTGGAATGGTGTCATTTCATATTTACAAGTCCTCAGCTCAACATGCGATCTCCTCACCCCAGCACGCGCATGTTCGACGCTTCGGAAAGCGAGAAAATCACGCGCCAAACACACGAACACTGAAAATGGAACCGGCCAAAAGCCCTTTGGAAAGGTCCATGTGCCGACATAGTGCCTGGGTAAGGGGGTGGCCGTAATTAGCCGGCTCCAATATCAAGCGCGGCGCAGGCCAATAGACCGATCTCATCAGCTAGTTTGAGGACGCCACCGCTGTCGCCATGCATCGTGGGAACTGTAGTCTTTCTGCACGCGCGACAACCACGCTGGAGGTCTGCGCGAGCACAGCACGAGCAGGCACGAGCTGCCTCGTGCACGGGTGCCTACTGCCTACCTCTTGTGAACTACAGTTATGGCGGCGTCACGCATGCGTGAAACGCTCGGTGAGATCGGTCTATTGACGCGCCGCGCTTGAGGTTCGAGCCTTTGGATGAAAATCGTACCGGCGTGCACTAGTGTATTAACTTCTGCGTGATGCACGTTAAAGACCCCAGTCTCGCAGTGGTACTGCACTGGCTAAATGTCTCATCTACACCGGAAGAACCAGACGGTCACTGAGCCTAACTTCCCGGTGTCTAAACAAACACACAATTACTTTTACTCATTGCCTTGTCTGTTCACGGGGAAAAAAGTATGAGCCAAGACCTCTGGAAGCTAGAGTGTAGCCGAGTTCGTTGCCCGATTTTGTAACGATCGAGACGCTCCCAGTTTCTTAGAATAGGCCTATCTCGACGCAACGAAATCAGAAGAAAACAGAACTCTTAGCTGACGACAAGAAGGATACGTCCGTTGCGAACGTCTCGCGTCTCCGGAAGCACCATCGGAAATGGCATGCCGCGATCAAAAACAGGATCATGCATCTGTGTCTCTGGCAATCGCGCGGAGTTGGTTTGGTTGCAGACGTAAGCGGGGCGTCTGCCACGATGAACACGGGGAGCTTGTCGAGCGATTTCCATTCGCTTGTTTGGGGCCTGTCGACAGGACGCCGCAATCTGCGAGCTGTCGTATGCAGGACTGCTCTGACTCTTGCATACTTTTTTTTCTTTTTGCTTGCTTTGTTTTGTAGGGCTCACTCCGCTTTGCGTGGGCTCACGCCGATCTATTGTTCCAGTGAATCGAACCTTGTGTGTATGGGGGCTTCGCCTAAATAACAAACACTGCCGCCGGGCATAAATCAAGTATTCGTTTCTGTCGCAATCCTCTTCTGCGCTTGAGAGACACCAATTTCAAGGAGGTAACGAAATATGTAATGTACTCAACGTTAGCGTAGATTAGGTAAAATAGACATGACATCATTTATAGTTTGAATAGAGCTAAACGAAGTAAACCAAATAATGCTTAGCACATAGAGGACGACTATCAGTTTGTACTTCAAAACGGGACTTCATTCACGTTTGTCACCCACCGTAGACTTCGTCGCACGCGTTTACCGGCAATAGGTTGGATCTTAATTTGGTTTAGTGTACTATAGTTGCTTTTATTTTATATTTTCAGGGCAACACGATGACGTACAATATTTGGATTTCTTTTTGCCCAGACTGCCTTTTGCTGCTGTTTAAAACAATGCTGGTACAGTCGTTTTATTTTAGTTTACACTTTTATAAATTGTTTCTCTTTGATCCGTTAAATCATAAATAATTCGCTGAATTCGTAGAGTACTTTCACGTGTGTAACCTCATAAAATACTTTCGTAATCAGATAAGAGGTAAGTGCTGGTTTTCGCTCTAGACGACTGTGAGTCCCTTTTTGTTTTAGAAGACAAACCCATTTCAGCTTTTGTGGACGTTTTAGAGCGCGTTGTCTACGTGTGCGAACGATACATGCAAATACGCGCGTCAGAACTGACTTTACGCACAGAAATTGAGAAAAAGCACACACACACACACGCGACAAACAGCTGGAGCTCTTCTGATGTCTGACAAGTGCCCCAGTGCCGCTAGGTGGGCACTCAAGAAATACTACTCGCCGATAGTAGGTCAAATGCAGCGTAATGCTGTCAACCCTTCCAGGTGCTTGAGCGGACTGATATTTTTGCGGACAAAAAGTATTAAAAAGTTCCTCAAACACACACACAAAAAAAAAACTAACTCATTTGTATATTTGTATGGTGTGATTGCAGGTTCGCACAGTAAAGGAGGGAGAGGAGGGGGGGCGGGGAGCCGAAGGGTTTTACGTGTGAGTCCGCATAGAAGGTTCTTAACCTGGTTTAGCGACTCATGGTTTTGATGAATCGTTACAGTGAGTCTCGGCGTCTAACATTTTTCAAATGTATCTTGAGCTGAGTTGGCGCATGGAAGTTGACAGCTTAAAGCAGGGCATGGTCCATTTTGATCACGTTTCTTTCTTTGTGATTCCTTCTTCGGAACTCGATCTTATGTAATTTGATGTTGAAACCTGATTTGCTGAGGAGCGATAAGGAGATACTCAAAGCTCGCCAAGCGTTGTTTTTTTTTACTTTTATGTTGTCGGCGATTATATGGACTTTCCAACCGTTCCATGCAACGGCGTCTGACCGCGAAATGGCATTATATTAAAGGGCCACTCGAGAGGATTCTGAGATCGTCTATTTATGGTGATAACTTAATCTACGGGCTCAAAGAATCAATAAAAAGAACCCGAAATTACACTCATAAGAGGTCGAGTTCCTAATTAAAAATCTAATCAAAGATTAGGACATGGCCCTTTTCCTGCGCCTTAGAGCAAACACCAGAGCCTAATCTACACGGCGGGAGCACAAGCTCGTCTGCTTCTTTGTTGGGGTTGTGGTGGCGTCAGAACAGAGGCTCTGATTGGCTCTGATTGAAGGATAGTGGGTAGACCTTAATGATAGCCTTGAGATCTACCCACTGTCCTTCAATCAGAGCCAATCAAGCTCGGCATCTCTGACGTCACCACAACCGCTGCAAAAGAAGCAGACAGCTTGCGCTCCTACATATACCTTCGATGACGTTGCAACAGTACGTCTCAACTTCGAACCCGCCCCATTTCTGCAGCAAGCCCCTATCGGAATGAAATGCTCGAAATCATAGACTCACCTTCCGACGTCCGCCGTTCGGTCGACGTTCACTCGGCAAGTTCCACCGGACACCGGTTTCGAGTGGAAGGGTCACTTCTCCACTCACCACGCCGAATCACCAGACGTTAGGATTGCACCACACGCACCATATAGACACCGTCCATTTTAGCCTCCCGCGCAACACGACGTCCGATGCACCAGCATCCCCGGAGGAGTCGAAAGGAGGACCTCCCTCGTTGCCAGCACCTGCAAAAAGACGGTTGGGAACGGACTTTGTTTCAACGTTTTCGTGCATAGGAAAGCAAAGCCGCGCGGTCACGCAGCTAATACACCATACAAAGGACAGTATGCAGACAATCTCCGCAGAGATGTCCGCAGATAATTCTGTCGTCATTATCTGCGGAGAAACTCCGCGTCTTTTGTACAGCGGAGCACGAGCAGAGTGACTGCAGCCTAATGAGAGAAGAGGCAGGCCGCTGTTCATGGTGAACCATAAGCCAGCCTGCCTCTTTTCTTCTACTCCCTTCTAGCCCGTGGGCTAGAAGGGCAGGAGTGATGAGAGACCCTTAAATTAAGGTCCCCCCCCCCACACACACACATACACAAGCTTTGGTTCACCCCAAAACTGCTTGGGGCGTCTTTCTACGCACGCACAGTGCGACCCCCTAAGATGTTTTGGGAGACCCAAAGCTTTTGAGCGCACACCCTGTTCTAGAAGCTCTCTATTATCGCGCGGGCCAGAGCGGTCCCGCGATGCATGCCCACATATAAACGCCGCGTAACAATCGGTACGCTGGAAAGTTGCGCACACCTTTGCAATCCAGGGTTACAGAGAGAAAACGAAATGCTAACGAAAATGGGGGACAGCTTGACCATTTAATCACGCTCGGTAGGTGAACGTCGGAGGGGCGTCGTTTAGCCGCGGGTGGGAACGCGATCCCTTATATTTTTATCTTTAATACTTCTCGCCCGCTCCGTTTTATTTGGAACCCTATTTCTAAATAATTAACTGATCTTTGCCGTTGTGGCGCTGTTACCAACTTGCCGATGGTGTACTGTGGCGACAGGGACGCACGAGGCATGAATCGTAGGACCACTTTCGGCTGCTGGGAGAATCAACTTTCGAGCGATGGTCATACCTCCGTTCTGGCCTACCCAAGCTGGTTCGCACATTTGCGTTTCAAGTGTATTCGAATGCAGTGCGTTTTCAATTGCAGCTACTTAAAACAAGAGGAGACACTGGCACAGCGGGGTCATCTTGCAACAATAAATATTACAAAAAAAAACCCGGCATCATCTTTAAAAAAAACACAAAAACACTGAATTAAAAAAAATAAAATATATATATATATTTATATATATTGTTATCGCTTAGATGGGACAAGCCATTAAATAAAATTTTCCCAAAATAAAATTAGTGGAATACTTAGGTCGCGAGACACAGTCTTGAAGCTAGAAGCGATTCACGATGCACCTCGACCCAAAAATACAAAATGAAGGTAATGACGCAGTCTAGCTGGTGAACGAACATGCTAATAAAACCCCGAGACAAGTAACAAAAAAAGACACACACAAAAAAAAGAGAAAGGAAGGACATGACCTAAATATTAAATTACATTTTTGTTTCGGTGAAAACTTATTTTGATAAGTTGTTGTGTTGTCCCTTTTTATTTTTACGTGTGTTTTTTCTTCACTTGTCTCAGGGTTTTATAAGTATGACCAAAAATGACCAATTTTGTTTTGTATTTTTCCGGTGAAACTTTATTTTGTGACATAAGTCTTCTACCCAATCGATTTAAGAAAGAAAAACTCTTTTGGTCAAGTGTTACTTTAAGAAGAGCAGCAGTGAGGCACCCTACAGCTTAACAAACGCAGGGCGACTCCTAAGTTGTCAGTTGCTCCACGGCGAATACGATTACGGTGTTCGCTGAAAAGGACAGCCAGGAACGAATCGCGAAGCAAGAAATGGGAACAAAGAAATCATACCCTCATATTCCTTATGCTGCGAGTGGCTTAAGCGATAAAGACATAGTCAAATTGTGAACACAAAGCGAAGGATTCCAACCCTATAGCTGTCTCCAGATACGGAATGCAAGCCCTGCTTTGAAGAAGCTATTCGATCGAGCGGCGTTTTCCGCATACTTTGCGCCGGAAATTAGCGAAAACACGCGGATCGCTTACACCCTTAGCAAACCGAGACAGCGCGCCAATAAAACAAAGAAATATAAAGGGAAAAAAAAACAAGAATCAAAGCGAAAGAGAACCTTCGAAGACGACAATCAGAACCGCTCGTTTTCTGGCAGAGTTTTCGGAATCATTAGTTCGACCCGTTAAATTCTGCCGACTTGGGATCCCGACAATCGAGCGTGAATCGCCCGGTTTCGCCACTAATTCCGCATCGCTGAGCTGGGAAGCCGTTCGCATTGTAACTAACAATTACTCGCCACTGCGAAGCGAGGAAGACGTAAATATACGCGCGCGCATCCGCAGCAGAGTCAAATGGCCAAGCTCGCATTTCGGCATAAACCTCAAATGTCTTCTGCCTTGGTACGTGACGCCTAAAAAAAATCGACCAAGGTCATTGCAGAAACTTTTTTTTCTTTTTCTGCACGGAATATTGTTTTGCATGAAACAACGTTACAAGCAAACGTTTATTTTATTTTTCAGTTCCCTCTCTTTTTTTTTAGAATTGCAGGGCGTATAAAGTTATGGGCGAAACTGTCAACGAGAGCGGATGAAGTAGCGGGAAGACTGTTCAAAGTCTCAAAGAATACTTTTAGGCACCTACAAAGTGGCCGACAATTCCGCATTCATAAGGAACGCTACCAAGGTCTTCGTGGCCTTCATGAAGTGGTCGGCTGTCTCCCCTATCCTGCCCACTCAACAATCACCCTAAGACAAATAAAGTTTTTCCTCCTCCTTCCTCCCAGGCACCAAGCCCTTTCGAAGAGCTGAAATGTCCGCGAGTCCGTTACCATTCATGTATGTTGGAGCCCTTGTCGGTCCATGGGCGAATGTTTCGCATTAGCACAGAATGTGAGTTCAACTGTCACTTCTACTTCGCAGTTTCCACAG
Source organism: Ixodes ricinus (assembly GCA_037355805.1). Taxonomy (NCBI): domain Eukaryota; kingdom Metazoa; phylum Arthropoda; class Arachnida; order Ixodida; family Ixodidae; genus Ixodes; species Ixodes ricinus. The sequence goes on along the minus strand of JAZHYW010055757.1, from coordinate 1,395 downwards.
TTCGGAGAAGGCTCTGCTTTGATTCCGAGAGAGGAACTGATATGCCCCACCAAGTCGCAGTCGGCGCAAGACCACCTCCTGCTGTCTTGAAGGTTCAGATGGAATACGGGATGCAAGTTGAGACTTCAGGGAGTATGCGGAGCGTAAGTTCGTCTGCTTCTTGAAGAGGGGTTGCTGTGACGTCAGAACGCCGAGCTCTGATTGGTTCCGATTGGAAGGATAGAGGGTAGAGGTAGCTCAAAGTAGCTAGCATTGAGGTCTACCAGCTATCTTCCCATCTGAGCCGTTGATTTGAGCCAATCAGAACTCGGCGTTCTTACGTCAGTGAAAACCCTGTGCAAGAGGTAGATCGAAGCAGACCCACACTACCATCATCCTAGGCATAGCCTAGGATGATGGTAGGTGGTATGCCAGGTCGCACGCGCTATGTTTGATGAATGACTAGATTATTTGTAGTGCTGGTCTTCCGTCACTGAAGATGTTCCAGTGTTGGGGCGTTTGAGACACGATGTACTTTATTGCGTCTCGTATGGTCGCTAACTCAGATGCTGTTGATGTCGTTTTCGAGATTATGGCATTGTCCGCTAAGAGCTCAAAAACAAATCACAAAATAAGAAGCTGTCGGTGATAATATATAGTGATGTTACGACCGCGGAACGGTACGGTGCTCGTCCAGATCGAAACCGGAATTAGCTGTGGCTGATTCTGAATCGCCAACAAAACCAACTCGGCTAATAGCGTCCTTGACGGATCATTCAAAATCAGTAACTACTTGCGCACAAATGCATTCTTTTGTGGCATTTGGCAACTCTTAAGTGTAGAAAATCATTGCTTAGAACGAGCATCTGAGATGTCTGCACATTGACCTTTAGCCAACTTTTCCAAGAATCAAGAAGAATATTGAGAACGTAAGTACAGGTGCCGCACGCACTCGCCTTGTCTGCATAAAAGATTCGAAGTAAATAACAAAAATAACGCGTTGATCAACGTGTGAGCGAAATGCGATTTGTTTTGCCTTTGGACCAACTACTGCTGCAAACGCCAGCGCGCGCTGTATGCGTAACTATCACTCGCACACAATATATGATGCTTAACGAATTTAGCAAAATGTTTAGTGATGCACAGTGTTCGACTAACTGGAGAAATGGAACAACACACGTCCACATCAAACAAATTAAAGCCCACAAAGCGGAGCAGGCAGAATAAGGGGAACTACATGCGAATGGAGCAAACTCCGTCCTGCTCGCGACAGCTCGCAGATTGCGCCGTCTTGCCGACATGTCCCGACGGCGACGGGGAATAAAACCAAGGATAAATTGTTCCGGACGTTCGCGCATTATCTTGGCAGGTGCCCATCTACGTCCGGAGGCAAAGCAGCTTGACGGCATTATCAAA
>JAZHYW010055756.1:0-19374 GCA_037355805.1 Ixodes ricinus | reverse complement strand
AACCGGCCTGGTCTCGCCGGGCCACGCGTATTGTGAATGGCGCCCCGTCGGATGCCTGCGGGGCCATGTGGTCGCCGCGGGTGGTGTGACACTCCCTGGTTGGCGCTAGTTAGCACGTCGCCGGTCCCGACTGGGACCCAAACTTGACATGTTTATGGCCTCTTCGGGTCCCGTTCGGGGGACGCTTTTGCCCGATGCTTGGGCGCGGTACCGCTTCTTGAAATTCGGAAATGAGTTTGCCAGATGCCCCAGTTGAGCGTTTTTTGGTATTGACTTTGTTTGGAGCTGGGGGCAACGAATGTCTTCGCCGCTGTGACGGTCTTTTTTTTGTGTGTGTGTGTGTGAGTGTATTGCTATTGTAGGGGAGCGGGTGTGTTTTGTTTACTTTATTAGGAAAAAGAGCGCCGTTCGGTTGAAACTGGGAAACGGCGCGGCAGTCGACTTGGAAGTTTCGAGAGCGCAACCCGCTTTCCCTGTCGGCTCCGGGCGTAGCCTCGGGCACCGCGGTAAAGAGGAAGACCCGTCTGCACACTGAACGTCACCTGCGTCTGTGCTCCTACTGTGTGCGGCCTTCCTCTGCCGGACTGCCCCAGTGCGTCGACCGTCCGTGACGCGACAGCGTCTGAAGCCAACAACCACCACCTCTGGCGCACCGCGGCCCGTCGAGACAGGAGTCCATCGCAAGCGACCGACCTCAGGTGCTCCCACGCCTCTGCGAGCCTCGTCGTGCCGGACTGCGCCAAAGTGCGGTATCGTTCCCATTCCTCTTGTGTATTCTCTGTCTTGCCCCTAGTTACCAAGTTTCTCTTGTATGCTTCCGCCTGATTGAGACTGTGTCAGTATTACCCTTTTACTTTTGTCACCATCTAATTAGCCTTTTATTAAATGTTTCTACTGCTCTGTTCGTCACGTGCCTTGTCTTTGTCCCCCCGTCCCTGGAGCCCACGTACTGTGGGATAGCGGGCGTCCGAACCCCCGTTGCGGTCTGTGGCGAGTGCGCTTCCCCTCTCGCTCCGCACCGGACCGTGACATTTTCTGGCGTCCGCGACAGGACGCCCGTTTTTCGGGGGACCGCGGGACGGAGACGGGTCTTACGAAAAGCTTTTGTTCTTACAAGTCGTGCATGCATTGTTGCCGGAGTGACGATTGATGTAACGCTGTCCGCGTAATTGTTCCGACACTGTGTGTTGCGCAAAGATGGAATGGGAGAGGTTGTTGTCAGTGGGGACTCAGCTGGGGTTGGCTGGGGCCGACTTAAAAACGTGGATGGATGAGGCCGCCCAGAGGGGAGCTGCGAAGGAAGCTGCCGATAGGGACGCTGCGCTGGATGCAGCAGAGAGAGAACGGGTTTTTGCCAAGGAAGCCGCAGAGCGAGAAATTGAAATCTTAAAGCTTAAGATTCAATTGGAAAAAGAAGGAAGAGTCAGCGCAGCCAGTAACGTGTCAGAAGAAAGGCGCGAACGAGAAGGGCAGAGCGCCCTGAAATTGAGCCCCAGTAAACTCCTGGTCGCCTTCGATGAAAAGAAAGATGACTTGGATGCGTACATCCGTAGGTTCGAGGGTATAGCACTCAGTCAGAAATGGCCCGAGGGCCAATGGGCTACCGCGCTCAGTACCTGCCTGACCGGAGAGGCTCTCAGCGTATATGGACGCCTAACGCCGGAGGATGCCGCGAATTACGGAAAGGTGAAGGCGTCTTTGCTGAAGAGGTTTCGGTTCACGGTCGACGGATTTCGGGACAAGTTCCGAGAGGGGAAACCGCTTGACGGTGAAACCGCTACTCAGTATGCCGCCCGGCTCGGACACTACTTCGATCGCTGGGTTGAACTGTCGAGCATCGCGAAAGATTTCGAAAACCTCCGCGAGTTGGTCCTACGGGACCAGTTTCTGAGGGGATGCCACCCAAGTCTGGCCCTGTATTTGAGGGAGAGGAAGGTTTCGAGTCTCGAGGGGTTGCTGGAGCTGGCTGACCAGTATTTGGAGGCGCAGTCTCATGGGAACTTGGGGAAATCCCGAAGAAGCGAGGCAGAGCCTGGCGTGCGCGAGAACGCTGGGAAACAGGTGCCGAGGCCGGTGATGAGATGCTTCCTTTGCAACAAAATCGGCCATCTGGCGGCCCAGTGCCGTAGCGGTATCAATGCTGGAAACGTGCCAACGTGTCGGAAGTGTGGCCGCAGGGGGCATAGAACCGAGCTGTGCCGAGGCTCCGACGGAGGGAGGCCTCAGGCCTCGTGCGTGTGTGCTCCAAAAGAGAGGCCGATAAATGCAGCAGACGGGAACCGTTTCGTGGAGCTGAAGAGTGGGGAGAAGATTCCTGTCGTGAATGCCGCTGTGACCTCGCGGGCGGAATTCCTTGTTGATGGAATGCCCGTCGTAGAGGGCAACGTAGGGATGAGGAAGATATCCGTCTTGCGCGACACGGGGAGCAATACGGTAATCATCAAGAGAGACCTGGTTGACGACGACCAGATAACCGGAATTAGGAGGCCCGTTTACCTGGTTGACGGGACCGTCAAGATGCTCCCCGAGGCGCGAGTTCGGGTATCGACACCCTACTTTCGGGGTGTGGTGACGGCCCTCTGCATGGAAGAACCATTGTACGATCTAATTCTCGGGAACATCACCGGAGTCAGAGATCCCGACAGCCCCGTGGTGTACGCCGAGGCAGAGGACGACCCACCCGACACCGACGTTGAGGCCGGCGGAGTTAAGCCGAACGCCCAGAGTGAAAAAGACCTGACCTCAGACGAGGTTCCAAGGAATGCGAGTAAGAAGAAACAGGCCAGGAACACTAAACTTGAGGAGGGTCACAATACAGCGGGGGCGGTCGAGACGCGGAGTAGGAAGAAACAGAAGAAGCCCAAGCACCAGGGTCTGAAAACTCCCCAAATAGAGGGAGTACCCGTAAACACTCCCGAGTTCAGACAACAGCAGAAAAGCGACAAAACTTTGGCCCCTTGTTATCTCAAGATCGGGAAGAAGATGGAGTGCAAAGACGGAACGAGCTATTACGAGTTTGTGCAAGAGAATGAACTTCTCTACCGCCTGTATCACGAGAGGTCAGGAAGACAGACGCGCCAACTGGTCGTCCCCGAATCGCACCGGAGAACAGTGCTCGAAGTGGCGCATGACAGCATAATGGCTGGCCACCTTGGAGGCAGGAAGACCTTGGAGAGAGCACAGGCCGAGTTTTTCTGGCCAGGAATGCACGCCGAATGCAGGCGCTTCGTGGCCTCCTGTGACGCCTGCCAGCGAACCAGCCCAAGAGGAAACACCCGGAAGGTGCCGCTTAAAAAGGTACCTGTGATTGACACGCCCTTCCAAAGAGTGGCGATTGATATCGTGGGGCCGTTGTCGCCGAGGTCCGACCGGGGAAACCGGTACGTGCTTACGATGGTCGACTACGCGACGCGTTATCCGGACGCCGTCGCCCTGCCCAGCATCGAAACAGAGAGAGTTGCCGAAGCCCTGGTCGAGATGTTTTCACGGGTTGGAGTGCCAAAGGAGATTCTCAGCGACAGGGGCACCAACTTCACTTCGGAGCTCATGAAGGAAGTGAGCCGACTCCTCTCCGTAAACCAGCTTCATACGACTCCGTATCACCCCATGGCGAATGGCCTGGTGGAGAAATTTAACGGCACCCTAAAGCGAATGCTGAAAAGAATGTGCCAAGAAAGACCCAAAGACTGGGACCGCTACCTGGGGCCGATTCTGTTTGCTTATCGCGAAGTGCCACAGGAGAGCTTGGGCTTCTCTCCATTCGAGCTGTTGTTCGGACGGAATGTGCGCGGTCCTCTGGCCGTTCTGAAGGAGCTCTGGACTCAAGAGTCGCTACCCTCTGAGATCAAGTCCACGTATCAGTACGTACTGGAACTTCGAAACAGGCTGGAGGAGACCTGCAGGTTGGCGCATGAGGAGCTCAGACGGTCCAGCGCGAGGTACGAGCGTTACTACAATGCCAGGTCCCAGAAGCGCTCCCTGCAGCCGGGAGATCAGGCGCTGATTTTGCTCCCGACTGAGCACAACAAACTGCTCATGCAGTGGAAGGGGCCATACCCGATCGTAACCAAGAAAAACGAGGTCGACTATGAGGTCGATCTGGGACATGCCACCCGGCTGTTTCACGTCAATCTCCTGAAGAAGTACGAACTCCGAGAACCGAACACGACCGCTGCACCCGCCGTCGTAGGCTCGGTCATTGCAATCGAGGACGCCGAAGACGAAGAGGGGCTTCCAGTAATGCCGCTGCGTCGGACGGAGAACGCGGAGAACGTCCATATTTCGTCGGAGTTGAGTGCCGGGAGGAAGGAACAAGTGCGCGAACTCACCTGCGCGTACGAAGGCATTTTCTCTGACGTTCCCGGAAGAACGGACCTGGCGGAATGTGACCTGAGGCTGACTGATTCTCATCCAATTCAGATCCGGCAGTACCCCTCCCTTTTGCCGTTCGGCAAATTGTCGAAGACGAGGTTGGGGCTATGCTGGAGATGGGCATCGTTGAAAAATCCCAGTCAGCCTACAACTTCCCTGTGATCGTCGTTAAGAAACGCGACCAGACTCACCGCCTCTGCATCGACTTCCGAAGACTTAACGACGTGCTGGTGGCCGATGCGGAGCCGATGCCCCGGGTGGACGAACTACTCGCCTCGGTGGGAAACAAAAGGTTCTTCACTAAACTAGACTTTGCCAAAGGGTACTGGCAAGTCCCGCTAACCGAGGAGTCTAGACAGAAGACTGCGTTCTCAACATCAACGGGGCTGTATCAGTTCAAATATATGCCCTTCGGCATTAAAACAGCCCCAGCGATCTTCACCAAGGTGATGCGAAGGGTTCTCGAGGGAATCCCTGGGGTGAGTCACTACTTTGACGATGTCCTAATAGCCAGTGACGAGTGGGAGGAACACCTGGCTACTCTGAGAGAGGTGTTTGAGCGAATCCAGAGGGCAGGCCTTACGGTGAAGCCAACTAAGTGCGAAGTTGGCTTTCGCGAAATCACGTTTCTGGGCCATCGCATCGGCCAAGGGGAAGTTGCTCCCGTCCATTCCATCCTCGAGAAGATCAAAGATGCGCAGAGGCCAAAGACCAAGCGTCAAGTTAGGTCTTTCCTGGGGCTGACGGGCTATTATCGCGATTTCATCCCCGATTACGCAACCATCGCTAGTCCGCTGTCAGACCTCACCAAAAAAGGGACGCCCAACAATGTGCCCTGGCACGAGGAACAGGAGAAGGCGTTCACAGAACTGAAGAAGAAACTCGCGAACCCGCCGATTCTGAGGCTGCCGAACCTCGATCGTCCGTTTGTGCTCCGCACGGACGCGTCCGACCGCGGTGTCGGAGCCGTGCTCATGCAGGAGCACGAAGCCGTCCTCCACCCGGTGGCGTACGCGAGTCGCAAGCTGCTTCCAAGGGAGATGAGCTACGCCACAATAGAGCGGGAGGGGCTCGCCCTTGTGTGGGGGATTAAGCGCTTCGACACGCTTCTTTATGGCCGTCCCTTCACGGTGCAGACCGACCACCAGCCGCTTCAGTACATCAACAGAGGAAAGCACCTGAACGGCAGGGTACTGCGATGGAGCCTTCAGCTTCAGGAGTACCAGTTCCGCGTGGAATACATAAAGGGAGGAGAAAACGTCGGCGCCGACTATCTGAGTCGGGCTGAGTAACCACTAATCGCGGCGCCGGCGCTACCGTCGTGTGACGCCTTGCCTCGTACTGTAAATTAGAAGCTCCTCTATTGTATTTCTTTTTGCGTAGATTTCTTGTACGTCTGCTGTATGGCGTATCAAGGTGTGCGGCTAGGCCAGTATATTTAGTGGAAGTGCGTATCGGTGACTACGCCATGAGAGCGTCAGTCTTTTCGCGAGTTTAATTGCTTCAGTGTCGTATTTTCTTTTTGCGATTGTACTGTTGGTCAGGGCGTTACCTACAAGTAAAGAACGTTCTGATCCTATTTTTATCCCGTGTTGAATGTTTTGCAAATATGCTTCCCCATGTGTCTGTGCCAGCTGTGTCTATGTCGGAGCGTTTTGAGTTTACCTTCTCAGCTACGGTCCTGATTATATTGAGATATATGCTAGTAGTAATTTTTGTTTTTGTGACGTGGAAAATATTAACTCGTTAATATTCTTAAGAAGGGGGTAGTGTCACAAAAACCGGCCTGGTCTCGCCGGGCCACGCGTATTGTGAATGGCGCCCCGTCGGATGCCTGCGGGGCCATGTGGTCGCCGCGGGTGGTGTGACACTCCCTGGTTGGCGCTAGTTAGCACGTCGCCGGTCCCGACTGGGACCCAAACTTGACATGTTTATGGCCTCTTCGGGTCCCGTTCGGGGGACGCTTTTGCCCGTTGCTTGGGCGCGGTACCGCTTCTTGAAATTCGGAAATGAGTTTGCCAGATGCCCCAGTTGAGCGTTTTTTGGTATTGACTTTGTTTGGAGCTGGGGGCAACGAATGTCTTCGCCGCTGTGACGGTCTTTTTTTTTTGTGTGTGTGTGTGTGAGTGTATTGCTATTGTAGGGGAGCGGGTGTGTTTTGTTTACTTTATTAGGAAAAAGAGCGCCGTTCGGTTGAAACTGGGAAACGGCGCGGCAGTCGACTTGGAAGTTTCGAGAGCGCAACCCGCTTTCCCTGTCGGCTCCGGGCGTAGCCTCGGGCACCGCGGTAAAGAGGAAGACCCGTCTGCACACTGAACGTCACCTGCGTCTGTGCTCCTACTGTGTGCGGCCTTCCTCTGCCGGACTGCCCCAGTGCGTCGACCGTCCGTGACGCGACAGCGTCTGAAGCCAACAACCACCACCTCTGGCGCACCGCGGCCGTCGAGACAGAGTCCATCGCAAGCGACCGACCTCAGGTGCTCCCACGCCTCTGCGAGCCTCGTCGTGCCGGACTGCGCCAAAGTGCGGTATCGTTCCCATTCCTCTTGTGTATTCTCTGTCTTGCCCCTAGTTACCAAGTTTCTCTTGTATGCTTCCGCCTGATTGAGACTGTGTCAGTATTACCCTTTTACTTTTGTCACCATCTAATTAGCCTTTTATTAAATGTTTCTACTGCTCTGTTCGTCACGTGCCTTGTCTTTGTCCCCCCGTCCCTGGAGCCCACGTACTGTGGGATAGCGGGCGTCCGAACCCCTGTTGCGGTCCTCGGTGAGTGCCCTCTCGCTCCGCGCCGGACCTGTGACATATACGCACAACGCAATTAATAATAATTAACAGACATCATTGTTTTTCTTGTCATTGACCTCTCATTAACTTTAAAGTTTTTCGTGTTTGTTTTTTAGCTAGTTTGAAATAGACATTTGGCTTTATGCCTTTTGGGTGCGAAAAGTTAATTCCTCACTACATATGGGGCTTACATTTTGCATCTTAGACCCGCCTGAACGAAGTTCTAAAAAGAAGAAAAAAAAACGTCATCTACAAGCACATAAATCTGTCTAGGTTTATCTCAAAACAACGCGAAAACAGAAAAAAAAAATAAGAGGCGGAGTCTTTGGGTTCAAAGAGCGACACAGTTTTCGGGTCCTTTCGTAACATCCTGGAGGCGGCATGAAACTCGCAATCGTAACGCGGCCGTGTTCTTCTTCCGAATCAGTTCGGACCGCGAAGCGGAGATAAAAGCGCTGCTCTAGGAAACCACCCTCCGCGTCTTCTCAGCCGAACGTTTTTTCTCCAGATAGGCATGGGAAATGAAACGGCGCACGTAGCATTTCGAATTCTCTCCTGTCGTGTCAGTGACCGTGAAGCTGACTCCGTCATGGTCATCTTCCCGTTCGGAGGTCTCCGGTTCATACCCTTTAGTGCTGCTTATTTGCGTTGGCGTGTTTTTTTTTTCTTGTTTTTTTGTGTTTTTTGATGACAAGTTTAACGCTTGTCATCTTGAGCGTCACCTGACCTGGATACGCAAAGTGGCGAGCACGAAGTGAAAAATGTACGTGGCGTACAGTATTACTCGCGTGCGAGCCGGATTTCCGCGAAATGATTCCTACGGGTAAAAAGCAGACGACGAACGTAGAATCGTCTGCTGTCTTTGAAAGCAGGCATTGAGGGCACGCAAAACTGAATGTGGTCACCGATTTCAAGCGATGTGCCCGTTGTTTCGCATATGTGTCGCAGCTGCAACAACAGATGATCGTAAAGCCTTGGTCACACCATTAATACATCACATGAAAGCAATGTTGTAGGCGTTACCAAAAGAAAAGTAACGAAATACGTTACTCGTTACTTACAAATAAAAGTAACGCGTTACCGTTCTACGTTACTTCAAAATAAAAGGAACACGTTACCGTTACCGATAAAAAGTAACGCGCGTTTCTTTTTAAATTGTGAATTAACAGGTTTCACTGTTTTGATGTTACAGGGATGCATAAGCGCCATATTTCAAGAAGCATTATGTCCATGCAAAAACTGAATGTAAATACTTTATATTTTTTACGGTTTCACCTAAATACTCACAAGACAAGACGCAAAAGATTAAAAAATTAACAAGGCTTATTAGCACCTAAAAAAAAAACATGAAGTGTAACTTTTTTCAGTTTTGGGAAGAAAAAGTAACAAGTAACGTAACTCCGTATACCCGCTAATCGAAATAAGTAACGTAAGCACGTTACCCGTTACTGTTTTGAAAACGTAATGAGTTCGTTATGCGTTACCAAAAACATTGAAGTAAACGCGTTACCGATAACGCTGTTCCTTGTAATGCGTTACCGAAAACACTCTATAAAAGACAGTCTGCTGACGCTCTCTGAGACGAGTTTCTTACGTCCTAATCATATTGGTCATACACAAACTATATACGAAGCATACATGTGTATGAATCGAGGATATTTCGCACATGCATAAGGCGGGTCCTTACGTAATCCTGTCGTAATGTTTGCAGCCAACACCATGTCTTTTTTTATGATGTATCGGCAGTGCGACTGCCGCTTTAGAGAACCAGATAAATCTTCTCGGTTTTAAACTTTGAATAAAAAGAAATGTAGGAGGATAGTCTGCTCTATCTGGGGGACAGACGACATGGGGAATCTTGGAAAACTGATCGAGACCAGCGCGGTCGTTTTGCCTTTATATATGTCGCAAAATGAACTACACTGGTCGGAGGAACCCAATACAAACGCGCGCAATTCCTCTCAGAAAAAAAAAAATATATATATATAGCTGAACAGTTAACCACACTGCTCGTAAAAGGAAGCAGACGACCGTTTCGACGCTCGCTCACGCGCGCGAGTTGAATGCGGCCGAAGACTTCACGGCCAAGGTTTCGTACACGCCGCCGAGGATTATCGCGAGTGATCTATCTGCTCGCCCGCTGTTCGTGAAAACCTCTCTCGCAGCAGTCAATGCCACCTATAAGACAAGGCCTGCGCATGGCGTCATCGTCCGTGGACCTCCGACCCGTCCCAAGTGGCAAACACGCCGAAGCTCGACGAGCGTCGCCACAATGCGGCAAACGTGCCGTCTTGCCGTCGCCGCGTGCCTACGTCTCGCCCGTTGTGAGACGCTGCAAGAAGCGTTGGCGGCGACGCTAACGCGAGCTAAGCGGCGCTGCGTGGATGTACTAGCTATGACGTTAAGGGAGGGGGGGGGGCAGGCCTTGTATTTTCTATTGTACTGCAGCAGTGCGGCAGACCGCGGTACTGTTGAAACAAAGTGAGATGAGAATGAATTAGGGAGAGGGGCGAAGGAGCCGGTTGTGAAAACAAAGAGGGAGAGAGCAAGGCATCCCAGAGCAAGGACGAGAAGCGGCGAGCGATGCTTTCGTATCGAGACCGACCCATAAAAAATCTCTCCGTCTGCTCAGGCCGGCCGCTGTATCCCTTCTCGGCGGGCTAAAGAGGAAACGGCGAGATTCGCCGTTGCCGTACATACCTTCTGCCGCCGGCGACTCTGGAAATAGGGTCACTTGGGCGCAGACATCCGAAAATCGGGAGAGGGGGATCGAGTGAGAGGGATGGGAGAGCGTGCAGGCATGTAACTTGCATTTTGCGCAGCCGTGGTTTCGATATCAGTCTGCTTTGTATGGCCTTTAGGATGGGCACTGGATATATAGCTATATCACTTTTATTTTCCTACCTGTTGCTCGGGATTCAGTTTAAAATGAGGCTGAAGAAAAGTTTGTGGCCTTTGTTCCAATGATGCACATGCACATTTCCTAACTTTCTTGGTTTACAACTCGGAGATCGACTTAAAGGCCGACGTACACTTCGCGCTTTCCACTTTTGCTCACCTCCTTTCCTATATCCTCTCCATTCTTTTTCCTTGCCCCAACTTGACTCCCCTCGCAGCTTAGGTAACGCAAACGCAGAGGGAGTATTATCTTGTCTGCAGAAACTTTAGGTTGTACTCGGCCTTTAAGACGTTTTATTTACCGTTGATCCTCCTAACCGACACCCTTGAAAATTGCGTTGCTTCCTAACAAAACAGGATATATACGTCCAAGAGTTTTGTTTATAGCGATTGATTTAATAGGTAACTGCCATATAGCTATACGAGCCTGTGTGTTATTGGGAAATTCAGTTTTTTAGTTCAAAAGTCTGGGTGGATGTTTTCGCAGTTCATTTACAAGATAGGGCACGAATGCAAAAAAAAGTATGTCCTTAAAGATAAACTATTTCCGGAGGAGTGCACTATGCTGAATCTTCCAAAACGGCATACGCGGAAATTCAATGTTTGGATGACTGTCAGAGATCCTTCAAGGCAGTGCTGGAGGGAATGTGACTTGTTATTAAGAAATATATTCGTCTTGCTTCAGGCTGCAAAAATACCATACTCAAGCAAAGTAATTAAGTATTTTTACTCGTTACTCACTCAAATGGCAACGGAGTACGTTACTCGTTACGAGTCCGTAAGAACCGCGTTAGTTTAAACTAATCATGGCGCGTTACTTTCCCCAATATTTTTCTCTTTTTTTCCTTGCTTTTTTTTATCTTGGAGTTTCTGAGTATCAGCGTGAGGCTACAAAATATAAAAAGGGTACGTAGAACAGAATAAATTGCTGAACGGTCAACAAGAACAAGCCTCGCTGATTTTGCCAGTTCTCAGACTTGCGAAGGACAATCACTGAGAAAAATGGATGAAGTCGCCGTGCTCATCATAAAGTCCAACAATATACTGTCCATGTACAAAACAAAACATGATGTACGCTATCGTTTGCCCTCATATAATGCTTCTGGGTCGCAACGCAAATAAAACAGGAGATGGGGGTGAAGACAGATGGTGTTGTAGACGCTCCTCGCAAAAAGAAAACAAAAGTTAACCAATTACTTTTTCTCGTTACTGGGTCAAAACGCAACTAAAATACGTTCGTCATTCCCGTTTGCAAAACAAACAAACAAAAATATAGTACCGAGTTGCTTACAACACCTTACGTACGCGCCTGACCCGACCAATATCCGCGGCAACGGTCAAGCCGGGGTCAAACGAAGATCAAACGAAGGTCAAAAGATGGAGAAAAAAACATGGTCTTTAGTTAACCGACCTCAACGCTAGAAGTAGTCGCACCACGCTGCCCGAGCGGAATTCTTTCTGGAGATCGAGGGACCCGATGAGCGGTTTGCTCAAACGGGTCCCTCCCCCGCACCTGAGACACGTTTTTTTAACTGCCTTCGTGCGGCGGCGCTGCCTTCCTTTATGTGGGTTAGTTTCGTACTCTTGGGTCGTCTGCCTCAGAAACGAGAACGTTGTCTATGCCCCTGATCGAAGAACTTTCTGGACGCTGCGGGAACGAAACCAAGAGGAAGACGGGGATACGTGTACTCCATGTTGTGCGGGAATGTCTGATCGCCTCGGGGTCGGGAGTCGTTACTGTGACAGACGTGAGCTCTCGTGACGGATTAACGGAGACGAGATTAGGAAGTGGCAGACGGGTTCGTCTTGTAGACACCGCAGGCTAGCGTCGCGCGCGTTGCAGCTCGAGACGCGCTGGAGGTGATGCTTACGCAAGCCAGGTGGCGCTGCGTAGATAGACTATACCAGAGCTATATAAAGAGAGTTTGGTCAATGGGAGGCGCGGTTAGAGCCAGGGCGTGCACCAGACGCAGAAAGTGGGCTTGACAAGCTCTCTTGGCCAACCAGAAGCCTGAAAGAATCCACTAGTGGTGGTAGCGAGAAACTGTTTTAATCAAAGGTATATGTTGGTATATGGTTTCAATAAGCGCGCAAGAGTAAAGTTTAGTAAGCCTTTATGGTTTTAAACAGGATGCACGTGATGTTTTAATCATGATCATGCAGGAAGATGTAAGAAACGAATCTGGCCGATCAACTCTGTTTTGCTCGACAGAGGTGAGCGCTCGGACAGGCAGATTCTCGGCCCTCGGCGTTTGGCGTAAAGATTATGTCGATCGTTCCGTATAAGGAGTATTCACTGGGCGCCATATTTGTGGGAGATGTCTCAGAGCGCATGCTCTGAACGAGCCAACATTAATAGGCTGCTAAGAGCGGCAATCTTGAGTGTACGGAATGCACGTTACAAAAGAACTGTGGAAGCTCGCCATGAGCACGCGCTCAGCAGTCGTGCACACAGCTATGACCGCCCAGTGAATACTTCTATAGGGTGTATTCATTCTGTTGTGAGCCATATCTGCGTACGCTAATGCTGACACGCGCTCACGGGCAAATAGCTAGAAATCCACGAGTTAAATTGCGCCATAGCACCGTCAGCGCCATCAAGATTGCAGGGACGCGCTCTTTAGCAGCCTACTGAATAGTAAGCTCGTTCTGAGCATGCGCTATAAAGGCAGCCATTACCTCAAATATGGCGCCAGTGAAGTACCAATGCTCCTATAGTCGCACTCTTCCACCATGGCTTTGGATGACCCTGATTGAAACATCACGTGCACCACATTTTCAGTCACCGAGAGTTACTGCAACGCACTTATTAATTTTGTTTCTCGCGACCACCACCAGAGTATTATTTGCGGCTTCTGGTTGGCCACATTCGAATTTGTGAAGAGGCCCTGGAACACGCCCAGTTCGCTTTCTGCCAATGGCGCCTCCTCATTTGTCTCCTATACTTCCCAACGAATGGCCAAACTCTCTACTATACGGCTCTGGACTATACTCCGTGTCACTTTATTCCGTCTCACTAAAACCGTGCAGTACAGCCAAAGCTACAGGGGAGAGGGCGTCACAACATGTTTAAGAGGAGGGCAAGAAGGAACAGGAGAGGAAAGGTTAGGGAATCCTCAGCCTCTCTCTCCTGTTTCTCCTTTCCCTCCTCTTGAACAGGTTGGACACGCTCTCTCCCCCGTAGCTTCGGTTCTGCACGGTTTCAGTGAGACAGGCGATCGAAGGCAACGCTAGACAAGGGTCGAGAGGGCACTAGGAAGGTTGGGGGGGAGGAGAGCCTCCTCTTTTCTCGTAACGCCTGTATAGCCGGTGACAGGTCAAGAAGGAAGTGGAGCCCTTCCCACCTCTTTCCACTTCAGCGGAGCGAACGGTGGAGAGGAGGTCGCCTCCTCACCAGCGTCCGCTCTGCCAAAGGGGAGAGAGGTGGGAGGGTCTTCCACTTCCTTCTTGACCTGTCACCGACTATAGGGCTCTCCTTTCTCTGCTCTCTCTCCACTACTATTGGGACCAGACACTGCTAGTGGAAACGAACACTGCTAGTGGAACCGGCCAGAAGCTCCTCTTTCCTATAGACCTTTTTCGGCATAACCTCAAACCAGCCAGTAACTGACGTACCCTCGACCTGGTGCATTTTGGATTGCCCGCTGACACAGGGTGATGCAACCGCCAAAGGTATGGGCGAAAAGGCTTAAGAACGGACGTCGTGCATGAGTTAGTTCCGATTGCGCTTCTACCGTGCTGCAATTTCCGAAAATCTACGGTTGTCTGGTATACCTCTGCGTGGTCGTCGGAGGGATAAATATTTTAAAAGCATAAGCACAAAAGGCAGAAAGTGTGCCATGAGCACAAAGAAGCTGCAGCGCGAGTGTGGCTGCAATCGTTATCAGAGCTTCGCATTTTCCTCAAGAATCCTTATTTATGGAAGTCAGTCGATTACGAGCTTGAATCTCGAGAGATTCGTATTCAGACTCAGCGTCACGTTTAAGCTCACGACCACTTCGTCTACGACAAGAGGACCGATTTTAATTCCCGGTGCAGGGGTCCAATTAGGTTATCACTGCAAGCCCCATGGCATGTGAAAGGTATGAAAGTCTACATGCTACCACTCAAGATGGAGCTATCAAATGCCGAGAGCTTACCTGCATAGACTACGTTATAACCGCTCATATACGTATACTTCGCTGTGGAAACTCAATCGAAACACCCCACCGTCTTCGTCCTCGTTCTCTCGAGGGGGCAAGGTGATGACCTGTGAGTAGCCAGCTGGATTCAACCGGACAAGCTCCAACCAAGTTATTGCAGCCCACCATAGCCAAGTCCAGCCAAGTTCCCCCATACCCACACCGTTGCCTGCCCGGATAGCTGTGCTGCCAGAACTAGCCAGTATTTCTTTCTAAGCCGCCAGACGGCGTCGTCGGCACCGCAATTCTCAAGATGGCGGCGCCGTTAGAAAAGGTCTATAGACCTATCAAAAAAAAAAACGTGTGCCGGTGCCATTTTGAGTGTTCATGCGCATGGCGCGTGTTTTCCTCGCTTTCCGAAGTGACTGAACACGCACGTGCTGCGCTGTGGAGATCGCACGCTGGACCGTGATGTTGTAAACATTGAAAGGTATAGACCAGTGTCCGAACACCTCGCCCCCAGCGATAAAAATGGGAAATAATAATCTCAAACGCAGGCTCTCGTGAAGAGAGGGGCTGCGCATAAAAATATCTTCTGCTTTTTACAGGATTCGTTGCATCGGAGTTTTTTCTTGAGCTCGTGATTATGCATTTCAGACGTTCTTGCATTACCATATCTGCGAAGGTTTCCTAAAAAAACGGATCTCGCAAAAAGCGCAGCCCTCTACTGTGTCATGGCGTCGGCAAAAACAAACATGGCGGCGGCCATGGAGCAGAGCAGACACTTGTCTATATAGTCACTGGCAAGGAAAGAACGGCAGGGAGGGGGCTTCAGTTGTGCCGCCTCCCGCGCGAGCTTCGTCGTATACCTTCGATAACGTTTCGGCGTCTCGCGTACTCCTCGAGCACGTGCTCGCCACCAAAGCACAGCGGAAGGCATGTTGAGCACGTGCTTGGCGTTCGAAAACCATGCCCCGCTGTTCTTATACTGCCAGGACTATAAAAAAATGTTTTACAAGCGAACTAGAATAAGAGGTATCGTAGCGAAGAAAACAATAAACAAAACTGTTACTATATAAGAACCGCATGCAGTAGAGGCTGCCTCTCACATAAACAACGCTCCGCCTCATTCTCCGATGAGACTAACGTCCGTTCACCCCTAAGCTGACAGAGTGGTGTGACTAGAAAACTGGCTTATTTAGAACAATTATTAAAACGTACACAGGTAGTGCAAACCGGAAAAAATGGGTGAGCCGGTTGCCCATCCGATCGCCTCGATGGTCTCGGTAAACACAATATGGCGGATACTCAAAAGGGGGTGATGTCCATCACGCTAATGCTGACGCCAACAGGTGGAAGCAACGCACCCGCCGGACCTATCAACAGCCTCCCTTTCATCGCCTGACGCCGCTCTCTGTACGTGTGGCTATGGGGCGGTAGCGTGATCACGCGGCGAAAAGATAGACATTTACGATTGGTTCAACGAACAGGTATCTTCCACCACACTGTCATGCTCGGGGCGAACAGAGTTTATAGGCGCATTGGGCGTTAAGCCCCGATCCCGCTGCTCATCCATCATACAAAAGACACGTTGTCCGCAAGACATGGTGACAGATTAATCTGCGGCCATGCTTCAGGCATGTTCGAATCACGTTTGCTTCATACATAGGTGCGCTTCGAACATGTCTGCAGTCAGTTTTTATTTGACTAACATGACCAACATGACTAATCCGTCATACGAGGAAGAAGCACGCTTCAGACAGTCTTGTGTATGATGTGACCACGGCTTTAGGCGGAGCTTTGTTTCTCTGCGCGCCAATCCTGGAAAAAGAGTGCTGAAGGTTGATCATTCCTTTCCTTGACGTCAGAAAAATTGCGCGCTTGTTTTGGAGTGGCGTGGGGACGTTATTTCTCTCTGGGAACACGGGCGGTGGAGACTCTTCTGAAAAAGAAAGTGCTTATGCTGCGACAGACTATACGTATAATCACTGTCAGTCTAAGAAAAGCAGGGTTTCGACGAGTGTCAAACATCTCATGATTTCACCGAAGCCAATGAGATTGCTGCTTTAGCCGATAAGGAAGAACCAATCAATCACGAAGCAAGAAGCGTGACGATTATCGAGGCATGCTGCGTGGCTTGCAGTGACGTCACGTCAGCAGTCATTATGGTAGCTTCGCATTGTAGGAGCGTCGTAATCACCAAATAAAATTTCGACGTATACCTCCGCTCGTTATGACGCATCGAGCGCGAGACCGGAGAGGAAACACTAGCAAAAGGTACGACACCGGTGGGATCAGATGACCCTTGCTCGCAACTACACTGCGATGAGGACGATGACGTCACGACGCTTTGGACAGGTAAAAGGCGGCAGAGTGGCTCGCCGCATGCCCTGCTGCAATCGCTGCACGCATTTTTTTGGCAATGAATGCGGTTTACGTTTAGTTCTGCCCAAGTTAAGCGCAATAACTGAATTCGTGGAAAAAAGCTATATGAGTGTCCTCCACTGATCTCTATGTCTATTTGCTGGATCGCGTTTGGCCAGCTCCGCCTATGGACCGGAATGCGGTCACTGGCGGCCATCTTTAGGTAGAGTTATATCATCTCTAGCCATCATTGTAATATGGCGGACAGCGCAATGGCGGCAGGCTACCATAAAAAAGCCGTGGATCTAGTACACTGTACCGTGGGTGATATTTCGTGCTTGATTGAAGTTGTTCGACGAAGCAGACTCTTGAAACCCGGCGTGAACGGTAGCCTCGATCTTTGAGGACCCGGCGAAAGTTCTACGAAAGCGCAGCACCGGGGGAAAGCAGCGCAGCTCGCATCGAAAGCAGACTCCGTAGCGGCGTCTGCTTTCGATGCTTCTTTCGATGCGACTTTCGATGTGTGCTGTGCTGCTTTTCCCCGGTGCTGCGATTTTGTGAAACTTTCACCGGGTCCTCAAAGATCGGGCTACCGTTCACGCCGGGTTTCAAAAACATGTTTCGTCAAATAATTTCAATCAAGCACGAAATATCACCCACCCTATTTTGACGGCAGCCTGCCACCACACCTGCCAAAACGCTGTCTGCCATGGATGGATGACAGTGGCTGCAGGAGCTGTACCTTGGCTAGAGGTAATATAACTCTACCTAAAGATGGCCGCCAGTGACCGCATTCGCAGAGCGGGCAAACGCGATCCAGCAATTGTCATTGAGATCAGTGGTGTCCTCCTAAGTCAGATTTCTCGAGTCAATGCGGAGAGCAAGTTGTCTGCTTCCCGCAGGGTTGCCAGGTGACATATGAGAACGACGCCGAGCTCCGATTGGCTTTGATTGAGAGGACAGTGGCTAAACCTCAATGCTGGATTCCTTGAGGCCTACCCACTATTTTGTTTTCAATCAGCCAATAAGAGCTCGGCGTTTTGACATCATCGCAACCCCTGAGCAAGAAGCAGACGAACTTCCGCTCCTCATAGGGAGTTTTCGTAGACCGCGTTTCCTTCCGCTAATCCCTCTGCAACGGAGAAGCCGCTACCGCGCTGCGCGCCGATGGCCTTGACTGTAGAGTTCCGGGTATCGCAGCGGTTGCGGGGAGCGTTGAGGGACGACGAACACGATCTACGAAAACTCCCTAATGAGGTTGAAACACCAGCAGTAAGAACGTCGAAGAACCAAATATGATTTGAAAGGGGCAGTCAACGATATTCAAATGGAATGTTTTTCACCTGCACGGCTTACAGGCACTAGTGGGACTCAAGGATACTCGCACGCAACGCCACTGGCCAAGAAACTCCTTTGTTACGGTTAATTTCAAGCACAAAAGGCAGCGTTTTGTTCAATCTTCCTTTGCAAACTTTTATGACGAAACGTGGGGATCGCAGTACACCTCAATGACGATATTTGAATGCGGTTCAAACATTACACCCGAGCATTGCGGGGGCACGCGATTTGGGCTCGTGATAATTACTAGCGCGAGAAGCATTCGGGTAGGGCCCGTGTCCAATCGCTGCAGTGACGACAATAGCCGAGCCATAACAATGTCTGGAACCTAGCGGCGTCGAATAGTGCTTTGCTAGCGTCAGCGCGTGATCGACTGGCCATGGCATATAATTGGCTCCAGATCACGTGGCCACTTGTTCTGCGCAGTTGAGGGGGTGAAAGCTGCTTCGTTTTCCTTTAATTTTTTCCTGGGACTTCTATTGCGTGGGGGAAAACGAACGCGTGTTTCATAAGTCATTAACGTCAGGGATCCGTTTTAACGGTATATGCGCACAGTGCACAAAATTGTTCCATCGCCCCTTTAAGAAGAGGTTCTTCTGTATGTCTTGACTATAGCGGAGAAACCCTTTGCAATCTTTTAGAACGCCTTCAATCGGCAGGTGAAGCAATCTGGAGTCTCCTTCCTGCCCGAAATATGGTGGTCGTCTTGGGAGTTCGATTCACCCATTTTAACGAGTCTTGCGCGAGTGAAACACGTATCTTTTAATACTCCGCTTCACGCATGATCACATTCCAAACAGTTTTTTTTATATTTCTTGCCCGATTGACTTTGCCACGTGTACTCTCTTTGTATTACCCTTTAGGATCTTTATGGCGAACTAACATGTCCTATATGCATCGGATACTTTGCGTAGGGTGATGAATAGGGTCTAAGCTTTGGTTTTCCACAAAGACGTGGCGCCAATAGACCCTTTCCGAAATTCAGTGCCATCTGGTGGCTGAAATGGCAGTTTAACTTTTGCCATACGAATGGCGGCAATGAACCCGTAGCCTGCAGTATTTTATCGGGCACCGTCACTTTTGCATGTCAACGGCAGACGAGAATAAACTCTTCGCTATACAGGTTTTTCTGGATCATCTCTTCCAGTGTCGATTTCCACAAAGACGCAACCAGTCAGAACGAAGCGCCAGCCCAGACAGACGCCTTGATAAAGTTCTATAAGTCAAGGGGTTTCGAAGTCGATTTTGTGCCACTAACAGGTTCACTGGGCCCGAATTAGAGAAATGAACGCTTACGCAGCGCTTGCATTCAATTCCGGCTTCGCAACGTGCTAACGTCTAGAATGTATAGGCCTCGAATCCTCAGCTTAGGAGTATCTTCAACATGTTCCTTCATCAGTAAATAGAAAGCCGCCATTGGTATGGCACATATGCCATTTTTCAGATGATGATGATAGTGATCAAAGTGGCCAGACTGAATTTCGGAAAGGGTCTA
>JAZHYW010055754.1:0-138559 GCA_037355805.1 Ixodes ricinus | reverse complement strand
CAGCGAATCACGATGCTAAAACATACGTTAAGACCAAAAAACGCACTCTGAGTTGTGACATTAAGCAATGCGAAAACGTCACGCTTGCATTGCTTAATGTCACAACTCAGACTGCGTTTTTTGGTCTAAGCACATATGTTTCGGCATCGTCATTGGCTGAGCTGCTTCCGTAAGTTGTGCTGATTGGCTCTCCGAGTGTTGTGCGAGAAAGTAGACGCACGCGCTTTTTTTAGAGTGTAGAAGGGGAAATTAGGCATATGCTCGTAATTTTTGTTTGTAATCGGGTTTAAAGTATTGATTTCTCATTGAGAGGTGATGTATGAGAATGCTCAACGGTATATTTACTATTCCTGCTGAAATATTGCTCTCACTTCAAGGACCGAGCGTAGAAGGAGCTGCGATATTCCACTTCAATAAGTGACTGTAGCAATTAATCATACCGGCTCCGGGCAGCGCCTTCTGGGCGTTGTCTTCCGATCTCACGTCAAGCACGGTTGCTACCAGGACCAAACAGACGAGCAGGCACAGCGAGAATCTGGACGAACCAAGAAAGAAAAACAATACGAATCAAATTAGCCGAACAGGCTTCATTCCGAGATCATGCTATTTCGCCATTGTATCCTCCGTACTTTTATTGAAGTGCAACATTCACCTGATTGGCTACATCCGTGGTTAATGATTGATCTTGTTTAATGAGACACGTTTGTGGAGCTGAGCTTATCAGTGAGTGTTGAGGCAAATTACCAACGCTACTTCCCTACTCGGCAAAACCAACGCGGGATTCCCCTGAGAGCTTTCTGGGATTCACCGCATGCTTTCTGAGGTTCACAGCGTGCTTTTCCGCTTACAAACGTGGCAGAACGATTAAGAGCGCGCTTTGGCAATGCGACAGCGGTGTCTTCGTTAGACAGTATGAATAATGTGGGCGGGCCGGTGTTCTACACGTCATCTTGGACTTTTTTCAATATGGCAATGCTGTCACCCGCGTGCTCAATACTACGAACTCCCAACGAAGCGCCAGCTCACATGAGAAAGCCCTGCAGACCGGACACGTGGGCGGCCTGCTTGACCTCACAGCGTGTCACCTGGGTCCGCGCGCTGATGGACTTGGCAGACGCTAAACGGGGAGAAAACAAACGAGACAAATGAAGACCAACAATTGGTATGCTTACTGGACCATGGTTGGGCTTTGGATACACTCTACAGCATTTCTACCTACTTTTTCGCAGAACCGGCAGTCCATCACCGTTTACAATGAAACAGAGCGAATACGAAACGCTCGGAATACAATTAGACATGAAAATCGAGATGTGCGCATTGACACCAGAGCATGATGTTTTATTTGCTCAGTGTCCCCGTGCAAATTGTATTTTCGGGTCTAACCGGATGCTGGTAATTTCCTAGCTGGCCCTCTTCAAATTCAAATTCAAGTTTATTGATTTCTCTTCATACCATGAAGAGAGGGAGGACGAGAAAAAAGCACTACAAAACCTGATGGACAGAGCCTCCTCCTCCACCAGCAGCAACAGCAGCAGGATCTTATTTACAGCAATATATATAAAAACACACAGCTATAAAGGAACAATATTTCGCGCACATAATGTAATCTGTTAAAATTACCTTTGGGGATCGAGACAAAGAGATAACGTATGAATTTATTGGACACATTCTAAGTTTGATACCCAATGATACCATACTATTGGAATACTTTCGGGGACTGGAATTTAAGAGTCTGGTTCCCGTAGTTTGTCCTGGAGCGCGGGAGAGTCCAGGCACCGGCATGACGGATGGCATATGAAGTACTCTTTGAGTGTAAAGGAGGAAGACAAAGGAGAGTGCTATCTGGGTTGTTTAATGCGGTTTCGTATGCAAGGACAAGTTTATACCCATCAAAAATTTGTTACCTGTGATTTGTGATCTGCAATGATTTGGCTACTAGGAGAGAACACACGCATTCATTTTTAGATAGGCAGTATCAATTTTTGACTAGAGCGAATGCTAAGCCAACTCTTGGCTATAGTTTGAATATTTTCCATGTGCTGCTCATAGGCGCTTTAGTGCTACAAGCGCGTCGGATTATTTGTCTTCTTCGCGTCCCATTACATCTAAGCTAAATCTTGTGTTCACATAATTATACCCGAGTGCTCTTATATGCATTAGTGCTTTTCTTAATTAAAGTTCACTCGCATGCACTAGCTAAGTGTCACTGAATGCAGACTCAGAGATATCTGGAAGTGTAGACACAGCGTCGCTCTGCTCTCGCGGAGTCGAACAGAGACGGGTCAACGTTTGAGTGCCCACTCTGCAAGTCCGACCCGACGGATCTCGGGTGCACTCACTGTGTGCAACGACGTTCTGCACGTCTTCCAGGAGCAGACGGAAGGCACGCAGATGCCCAGCCGGAACTTGCGGCTGGCCGCAGCCACCCGGTACACGATCTTGGTCATGCGCTGCGATGCATCAAGGAACGAAGCAACGCGCGAGGTGATTATTCGCGCCTGTGATGTCCACGTTTGTTTTTATTTATTTATTTTTCCTCTCAAGGTGTGAACTATGAGGTATCTTGACTGGCACACATTCAAAGTCTCTCTTCTTCAAACGTTCTCCTTATCGTCACGTTTTTGTTGTCATTCACCAAGAATGCTCAGTCAGTATCAACCTTCATACGCCTGTTTCCAAGGGGCAAATAAAATGACTTTAGAGCCGACGCATCAGCTCCCGGTGTCGATGCTCCGCGTGTCCCTCAACAGGCACTGGTTCGGCGATTTTTTAAAGGAGTTTGTTGCAAAGTCCTTTCAATTGCCCGAGAAGCAGGGGTATACCATTTAAGGCACTTAGAAGGGACGACCTTGATCGAACTTTCTAGATTCTTAAAGCACGACACTTCCGATGTCGGTACTGGTCATGCTGGTCAGATGCGACCCAGTCCTAGAGTCACCAGTAGTGCACGGTTGTACACAACAGGACTGCATACATCGTAAGCGGGCTTCCCGAACGTATTCGTGCTCGGGCGCAGTGTCCACACCTTGGGGTGCCTGAGAAGCGTGGACAGGTGCGCGGCGGCGTCGCTCTCGTTGTTGAACATCTCCTGGACGTCATGTCCCGAGGAGAGCATGACGGTGCAGTACTTGCCCCGGTACAGCTCCTTGGTCTTGTACTCGGCCACCAGGTCCATGCACTCGTCGTACGAGCCGATGGACGCCATGCGGCCTTCGAGCAGGCCCTCGGGAAGCTTGCCCGACGCATCCATCACTGCGCGCGAGAAACGTCCGACCAGTCAAGTGTGCGATTATTCAGCGTGGCTTTCTTTTTGTACGCAGTTTGCTTTTGTGTCCTACAATAAACGTTTTGCTGACAAATTTGAGACGGACCTACGGACAAAAAGATGCCCCGGGCAGCTTTTTGTCTGTAGGTGCTCCGTTGGCTTCAAGGCCTTAAATCGATTGATTGATTCATTCATTCATTAATTGGTCGATAGACTGATTCATAATTCAATCGACAAGTTCATTACCTAAGTAGGTAAATAAGTTAATAAATTATTGATTTATTGATTAATCTATATATTTGTTGCTTGATTGATCGACTGATTGATCGGTAAAGTTGATCGATTGACTGATTGAGTGGTCGATTGATTGATATATCGAATAATCGATAGTTCGATTGATCGACTGATTTACTTTTAGCATTGGCGAGGAGATCAAACTGTTTTGGACGCACTTTGTCCAGCTTGCTTTCCACGGCGCTCGGTGCTTACCTGACACAAGGCCTGTGGACTGGATACTTTACGTTATCTTCCTCGATCCAGCGCTGGGCACAGATTGGGCACGACTGCTGCGTCAATGCCCGGCTGGGACTACATAGTGTTCAATTGGTGCTTCGCTGACCGAACACAAGTCCCAGGTGAACACCGGCGCAGCGTTCGGCTAACTCAGCCAAGCGCGGCGTCAGAAACACGAGCAGTCATTACATGTTGTTTCGTCTCCCCACAGGTTTAATTCTCAACTTAGCCACTAGGGGCGCGACGGTTGGATGTCCTCCTCAATAGAGTGTACTATAGGATCAAGATACTTTCCACGTGCGCCGCTGTGTGCTCATTTGTGCGATATCATCCAGCAAATGACTGTTTGCAAGTAGACGCGCAAAGTGGCGTCACTGGAGTTTTGTGCCTAACGTGTCCACGTAAGGCACCTCAACTATCTGTTGGCGTTGCCTATTTTAGCACACTCTAGTTATGGCGGCCAAGGCGAGATTGAAAGAACATTGTCAAGAGAAGAAAGGAGGTGAACGGTCGAGAGAGTGTCAGGAAGAACGGAAGAGAAAATAAGGCCGGAGCAAAAAATTCGAAAGGGGTTAATAAAATCTTCAAAGGGTTTAAACAGCGCAAACGACGAGGGACAAGAAGCAGAAGGACACATACACAGAGATGGGTTAATAAAAACATTTGTAGTCAGTAAAATAAAAAAAGGTGATGTTTTAAAAAGTGCGTGAGGAATTAAATCTTGCTTCATCGCTAGTGACATAAACGTTAATTGGAGGTAGATTAACGTAAGATTATTTAGTGTTACGCTGAAACGACGAGTTCTTTCTAAACTTCATATCAAGTAAAGTGAGCATTCGCAAAGTTGCTCAACAAATGCGTGGCTCATTCTTTTTGCCATTTTTGCGAGCGAAAAAAAGGCAATGAATCCCTGATTGCAGTTTTATTATTGGTCCACTATTGTTATAACATTCAGGCCCTGCTATTAGTTAGGATTATATTCTATATAAAAGAAATAAAACATGTTTTGTTCAAAGGTGAAGCGAGATCTTGTGCCAGAAAAGCTGCCTGCAGCGTTTGAGCGCGGGATGCCCCAAATATTTTCACGTATTCGTAGCTTCTCTCACGTTGCCCCGCGGAAGAGCATTCGGGCTTTTGAGAATATTGACGATTATTTTCTATTTCGTTCACCGAAGTCAATATCTTGGTCTCGAAGAGCAAAGGTTAGGTGTGTTCATTTACGCTGGAACTCCTATCGACTCGACGGCCCTTTCGAGCAGATGCCTTAAAATTCACAAGACAGCTACATCGCTGAAAAAGGCAAATACTTTCGGTCACATAGACACACGTCTTTCTCTTCCAAGCTCCCGAATACTGTAGTAAATTTATAGTGACACTAAGCTGCGCTGCATTAGAGCTTGACGTAAAATGAAATTTCCGTAGAGTGTTGTGACACATCCATAACATGCTACAAAGATAAATATAATTAAACAATGTAACCCTAACGATTTACGCTTATGACAAAATAATCTACAGGTTTTTATACGTCTATTTTACGACATCTTAGAGTTATTCTTGACATTAAAATATGAACCAAGTCTTCTGGTTGACTCTTAAGGCCACGTTATAAAATTGCAAACCGTATTATCTACAATAGTCTGCTCCAACATAACTTGGCAGTGGCACTATACAAGACAGATTTTCACGGATGGAGTGAACGCGGATGGCGTGACGTAGATAGCACGAATAAGCGATCCGCAGTTCTTCACAATTTTTTCTCGCCACTCCAAAGCTGTCATAAAACCTATTAGTGTAGTATAATGCTTTCATCACGCGCACCAAATTAGGCGGCAAAATGTAGTGCGTGCAACGATGCTCTCTGGGCGAAATTCCCCAAAAGCGACGTTGTCGTGTTCGCGCTGTGCCGCTCAGCGCATCTTTGGTCTTGACACATGTTTTGCTCCGGCGCTCTGACAGCCTCGCTTATATTCCCGCTTATTTCTGGTGATTAAACGGTCCAACTTAGCGGAGTGTGTCGTCTCGTTCTTCTCCCTTGTCCGTGCCTGCAAGCACGACCATGTCTACGAAGAAAACAGGAAATTAATTGTCACGCGACAAGCTCTACGGTTACGCGTCGGAACGAATAGATGCGCCGCCGTTCAGTATGAGGTGTTTTGTGTCTGAAACACGATGGATCAATCTGGAAAGACGCTGTGATGCTGCTTCTCACTATAATGTGTCGTAACATATGATGTGCAGTAGTAGGTGCGCCTCTAACGCGAGCTTTCCACTTTCGATAACACTTCGGCGCACGCTCTTCCACGGCACGACCGAAGGCACTGAACGCTCGCTGGAAACGGATCTTTTAATGCAGATGTTATGTTGTGACAGGCTATAGAACGGGACTCTCAACTAGTCTTTAGATGTTTTACGGCAAAATTCGTTATAGGCGAGGTTTCGCAGCAAATCCCGGCCTGTTTTTCTTGTCAGGTCGTCCAGACTCACGTCACGATGTCACGTGACGCTGATATTACGTGATGACTTCACTGAAATAATGATGTCACGGCACGTAATACGAATACGCCACGTGACATCACGGTTAGTGTGCCGTGTGACTGTGTGTAGTCTGTGTGCAGCAGAGTTTATAGCGTCTCAGCTGCGCCACAGTTTATTGGAGGACACGGCAAGGAATAGGGATTTCCTTTTTATATTTGTTTTGCGTATGTGGAAGTTAGTTCTAGTATCATACCTCGCACCTTTGTCATATTACAATGACCTCGTTGTACTTTATAATCATCGTCTCTTTCTCCCTCTCGCCCCCCCCCCTTCCCCACAAACACACACACACTTCCATTGACCCCAGAGGAGTCGGCTAGGACAAGTGTTCAGACGTGCCTCTCTGCGTTTCGTTCAGCAAAAGTTTACGGCTACTTTACCGTTTCTGTTTTCCTCCACTACAGTCTGGCCTTCGGTGCTGCACTGCTTACTTCAACAAGATCACAACGGCAATTCGAGAGCAATGACTCGAAGCGTCGCCGACGTTTCCTCTAATCCGCTTAAGCGTTGCACGTTTTATTCTCTAACCTTTTAAACGACGAAAGCCACAGGAGAAACGAGAAAAAGCCAGTCGTACACAGGTCCGCATTTCGTCGCCGAGAACGCGAACCACCGTAAAGCACGAAGGATGGCGTCTCCTCCGCATCTCGACGAGGACGTTTTCTTCCGCGACGCCATTCTCGTGACCCAGTGAACCCAGACGTCGCTGTCTGCATCGAGTCTTCGACGACCATCGCGAGCTGGTGACTTGCAACTCGCTCTAAAAACAAGTTTTCACGCTATATAAAAATAAAATAAAATAATAAAGTGAAGCACCTTTTGATCTGCCGCTTGATCTCAACCCCCCTTCCTTTTTCCCCTTTTCCGCTAAATCCCGGTTTCTTTCGAGGAAACTTTAGGCGCAGACTGACCAAACTGGACGATAAACACAAGTTGCACCTGTTTGTGTTTGTCTTTTCTATATACGTACTTCGTTTTATCACTTTTCTTTATCAGTCAATCAAGGCCTATCTCGTTTGGGACCTGAATGCGCGACCGCGTTGTGTCTATGCGCTGTGTTTGAAGTCACAATATATTGATACCTGGGAGTGTTTGCTCCACAAATGCGATTACGTCAAAAGAACGATGCACTAAAACTCCCCATCGTTCGCTTCACGAAAACCAAAAAAACTTCGCGATTTTGCTTGTTGATTTTTTTTAAGTTTAACGGCAGGGTATAACACTGCCACGACTTTCTTTGTCTATATATTTCATCGCAATTGGCTCTAAATATAATAGTCGTTCTTTTTCTAATCAGCTCAATCAATCAGAAGGGCGATTGAATCTATGTCCAATGATTGACCACGTGAGTACTGTGGCAAAAGAAAGAGGGTGGTGGGTTGCCGTTTAGGTCTCATAACTATGGTGAACACCGTTGGCCTTTCTCGTTGACTAGTTCGAGCAAGAAAAGACAGGTGATTTGCGTTCATAGTGTATTGCGGAGCAGTGTCCACGTAGAAGATTCTGAGTGTAGGCTCCACCGGAGGTCGTTGCCACCCGGTGATCTGGCCCCGTGCAGTGTGTGACGCAAAAGAAAAGAAGAAAAAAAGAAAAAAAAGAGAAGCCCAGCACGACGGGCAGAAGTGTGGAGGAAAAAGGAAACGAAGTCTGCGTCATCGCTACGGGGCGGCGGCTCGTCTCCGCACATCGAACGACGAGCGGTCGCCTCTTACACGTGCACGCAGGTATACTTTCGTACCTGCCCATTCAGAAAGAAAAAGAAAAGAAAAATGGCGTTCCAGATTTTGGGGGGCTCGAAAATGGCTACAGGGAAGAAAATGCCCAAGAGGAAAGTGTCGTCAACTCGTTCCTGCTTTCTTCTTTTCTGCTTCTCCGCACGCTTACTCGTTCGTCTGCGCAGTTAAAATGAACAACGAAACAAACATACATTAAAAGAGCGTTGTATAGCATATAACCCCTCTGAGGCTGTTACTCACATGTTGCTCAAACAACTTCAAAACTAAACTTTCTATGTTTTTTTTTTTTTTATATAAGGCATGTTGATGCGATTTTTGAGTTTGGAGTTTGCAGAGGAAGATTTGTTGACGGTATTCAAGAACTGCTGACTGTCATGAGCCTGTGACGGTCTTCATAGCGTCAGAAACCAACAAAGAAAGCTTTAGAGGTACAGTGCCGCTAACAATAATGTGGAAAGTAAAAATATCACTGTCACAACGTCGAAATGCGAATTCGACAAAATGCAAAACTCGGGCACGCAGCTTTGAGAAGTTCTGTGAACCATAAGCTACGTCGTGGCTTGCTCAATCCGTCGCCTGCTGCTGGAGAACATTCTATAAACCAACGCGCCGTTTATAAACAAGTCGGTGTTTGCTCCCACCAGGGTGGTTTGCTATGAAGTCGGTGACAGGATAAGTGTGCAAGGGAAGCCCCTCCCACCTCTTTCCACTTTGTAAGAGCGAACGCTGTAGAGGAGGTCGCCTCCTCTCCAGTGTTCGCTCTGCTAAAGTGGAAAGAGGTGGGAGGGCTTCCTCTTATTTTGGACCTGTCACCGATTATAACGATGCGACTATTTCTCTCGGTGGCTACGAGAGATTTTGAAGTCACTTGGCCGGTTCCGTAGAGGGGCAACGTGCCTAGCGTTCCAGCCGATTCCATTCAGCGGACGTAAGCCATGCCTATCATTTTCTTTAATTCTCGCTCCACTCGACCTCCCCAAGAAACACCTTTTCATGTCGCTCTTAAAGCACACGAATGCGATTCATTTCACTGCCCTTTCAAGCCTGATCACCCTCTTTCTGCGCTCAAAAATGGACACGATTAATAGGATGAACTTATGGCAGCCATTTGCCTGGAGCGCTGCCCGGAGTTAACTATCTTGTGCTACGCTGTCAAAGCTAGCTCAGCTTTCGCAGTGCTCTAACGCTCTCAAAGACACTTGCGCAAGCGCGTCGCTTCGTTTGACGTCGCCTTCGCAGATAGTCTAGTGCTGAGCTGCAACACTCTAGAAGCTACGTTAGCCTTGACAACAAATCCAAAAACAATATTTGACGTGGATATTTTTTATAGGTATTTATAAATATATACTGCGTTGTGCACGTTAAAGACCCCAGGCTAGGGGTTGTACTGCACTGGCTAAATTGCTCATCAGCTGAGAGACAAGTCCCCTGTTGAAGCAGACTAACTTCAGGTTGTATAAACATACACACGAACACCTTTTAATCGCTCAAAACTGTACTTAGGAGCTGGAAACTTTACTTCAGTAAAAATGTGAGTGAATTTCTTTCTGGACCCTCAGTGTACTTTTGTTACCAGTCCACGGCATTTGAATGTAAGCCAAACAAAACGAGACATTAAAATGAATAGCTTCATTAAAACGCACTGCTCTTGCATAGGTTTATGAAACTAAGCAACTTTGTTCCTGACATCTATTATGTACATTATTATTAATATCGCATTACTTTAGCAATCAGAACAAGCTTCCACATCAGAAGTATTAACCGATCTACAAATCAATGAGATGGTCACGATATAATCGGTTAGGAGCACTTTTTCAGTCCACAACCATATAAAATGCTATCCTATTTTTCTTTAAATATACTCAAGCCGCTTTCTTGTTTTTTGTTGATGTTTTTTTTTCAAGCCTGAAACACGGTAATTGCAGAAACGTTTGAATTCGTCTTCGGTGTCTCTTTGGAATGAAAAAATAAAAAAAGAAGAGTCAAGGCATTTATGCCGGAGGTATTTCAAGGACCGGCGAAGCAGCGCATAATGGACTTTTAGCAACCCGTTACAGTGTTCCACGTACCGCCGGAACCTTTGAAGCAAATGCGTTAAGCGTGCGCCGGGTGATACCGTGACCGCGGGGCGCGCAGCTCAAAATCACGCTTCTAAGGCTCCGGTAGTGGGATACGCGAAACAAAGTAACGGTTTACTAAAGGTCCCTCGTGACACGCGCTACATCGGGATCGTGGACTAATTCGCCACTCGTTCTAAATCCTTCGATGTAAGTGCCGTTTCCAATGCTCGCGAGACAGGGATGTTACGTACGTTTACCGTATTTACACTCTAAGAAATGCCTGCGCGTCTACTTACCCAGAAAACACTCAAAGAGCCAATCTCTGCGAT
Source organism: Ixodes ricinus (assembly GCA_037355805.1). Lineage (NCBI taxonomy): Eukaryota > Metazoa > Arthropoda > Arachnida > Ixodida > Ixodidae > Ixodes > Ixodes ricinus. The sequence goes on along the minus strand of JAZHYW010055754.1, from coordinate 128,121 downwards.
CTACGAAATCAGCTCAGCGAATGATGAGGCGGAACATCCGTTTAGAGCTAAAAATGAAGTCTGCGCGGTGGCATTACGCAATGCAAAGCGTCATGCTTGCACTGCGTAATGCCACAGCGCAGACTTAATTTTGAGGTCTAAACAGATGTTCCGCCTCATCTTTCGCTGAGCTCATTATGTAGATTGCGGAGATTGGCTCTTTGAGTGTTTTGCGGGTAAGTAGACGCGCAAACATTTCTTAGAGTGTACTCGAGTAATAGGCGCACTCTTTATGAAGAAAACCGGAGGGTTCGCTTCTCCACGGAGCACGCGGCTGCCAATCCCCGCGATCGACAGCGTGATTCCAGCTGTTTACAGGACAGAAGATAACGTCTTCGCGCGAAGATACTCATCTGTGAAGGTTGCATTTGTATGGAGACTCGGGTTCTGGATCTAGTTAATCGCTATGTTATTTATGCGCAACGCGATGAGTAGCTGTATATGTGCTTTGCGGGAAAGTAGGCACAAGGGCCTTGTTCATAAATAGTGCGGCAATTACTCGAGTAAATATGGTATTTTCTCGTGTTGACGGCGTCAATGATCGTAGGATCTCACCCCATTCTTTCTTATACGCAACCCGCAACGCGTATCGACTCTACGATGGACACCGAATAAATCCCTCCGTAAGCAAAGCACAGAAGGAGGTCGACCGCACTCGCTCGTGTCAGATCACCTTGGTGCGTGTGAACGGAACGTGTATATTTTTCTAGCTCGCTGTCGGCGCACGAAAAGTAGTTCGACGCGAAAATAAGTGCCCCGCGCCGTAATGACCGGCATAATAGTTGTGACCAATAATGAGAGAAGCCGACGTCGATGACTCGATTCGCTTCCCATGAGACCGTGAGCGAGTGCCCACGATTAAGAGGACACGAGGTCTGAATTGAGACCGATTCGGTCTTCACACAGATACCATGAAAGGAGTCGGTGGCCGAGAGCGTCGACGCATCGCAGCTCGGAGCATGCGGTGCGAAAGCCTGTGCTGAGGAACCTCCGGAGTTCAGTCCTCACCCCTGCCCATTTTGATATGGATGAGCATCGTACCGGCGTTCTGTCGTGTATCACTCCTGCGTGGTGCACGTTAAAGACCTCAGGCTATAGCCGTTGTTCTCTGCAGGCTAAATGTCTCGTCTATAGCTGGGAGACGGTGTTGGCGGTAACGCGTTAGAAGTAGCGGTGTTACGGGTGACACGTTACTTTTTCAGGTGACGTAACCAACTCGTTACATTTTCAAGACGGTAACAGGTAGCGTATTTGTGTTACTGGGGAATTGTAGTAGACCGTTTCCGCAGCCCGCTAAGCACCGGATAGCGCTACGTAATCCCCCACAAGACCTTGAACTATGCAGATAAGGCTGGCGGCGCGCATGCGCCAGCTGCGGCGTTTTCTTCACGGATACCGTAGCGGAGGAGAAAAACTGTCTACTACAATTCACTACTTATTTCGACTAGCGGGTAACGTAATTACGTTACTCGTTACATATTCTTCCCAGACTTACAAAATTACCATTCAATTTTTTTCGTGTATCTTGGCACCAAGGCATTTCAATTTCCGAGATTTTGCGAGGTGTTTTTTTTGCGTTTTATTTTTTTGTAAGCATTAAGGTGGAATTGTAAAAAATATGAGGTGAATATGTTCAGTTCCTGGATGGACATAATGTTTCTTGAAAAATGGCGCTTATGCATACCTGTAACGTCAAAAAGAATAAAACGTGTTAATTTATATTTAAAAAAAGTAACGCAAAAATAACGTGCGTTACTTTTCTAACGGTAACGCTTTCCTTTTTATTTTGAGGTAACGTAGGTCGGTAACGTGTTCCTTTTATTTGCAAGTAGCGAGTAACGTATTGGGTTACTTTCGGTAACGCCAACAACACTGCTTAGACACCAGGGCCGACTTGCTAGAAACAACGTCTCCGCTGAGACTCGGAAAGAAAGCACTGATACTCGTGTATTCGGATCGCTGTTGGAGTATATCTATACAGACAGCCTAGCATCTTGCATTTCAACTTACTTCCTTAATCCCCCTAGAAGACTACGCCAGGCCACAAGGTCACTGCGTTGCGATAATTTCGGTCATCAAAGGTCTTTTGATTTTTTTTTTCAATAAATTATTTTATTAATTAATTTATCCATCCACCCAAAGCCAGCGCAAAAGCTGAGCGGGACTCAAGCCGCGTCTCAAGACGCTCGCGCGCCCCAGCCTTCGCAGTGCTTTTCTCAACCTGTTTCAGCTGAGACGCTGTTCTAGCAAGCCAGCCCAAACGCCCATTTCGACTGACTAGCTTCCCACTAGTTACTACAGACACACAACACAATTACTTTTAGAGATACCATAAGACTGGAGTCGGTCTATACGAGGGGCGTTCACAAAGTACTGTACAGTATACACTAAAGGGGTCGTAATGCGCATTGGAATCCCCATACACTTTTTTACGTTAAAAGCTAGTTTTAGTATGGGAATATAGAACCGAGGTATACGAGCATAGTAGATACTCGTATGAGTATATATGGGAGTAACGATGCGACAAGCTGTGTTTGTACTTAGTTTCTTTTTATATATATTCTGGTGAGAACTGCATACAAAGAAATCCACTCGGTGAATTATTGAGATACAGTTTTATAAGGTTCTGCAAGCATACTGGTCCGCGTTGCATTCCGAACCCCAATCACCGGCATTTATTTTTATCAGTTCATAGCGAAGAATATAATACTCCCAAGAGACAGAGAGAAAAAAATAATTAATGACGTTGGTTTAGCAAACATGAAAAACCAAAACAATTAATCCGAAATAGTTGAAACATTGTCACTGGCTGGCTGATTTTGTACACGTCTATACGTGGAGAATACGAATATTTGAAGGTATCTGTTTCACACTTGAATTCTTCAATTTCTGCAAGCTTTATTCGGCTGTTGTTACATAAAATGAAAATGATTAAAAAAATGGAGGCATTCGGATGCTATTGTTTTTTGCCCCCATAATACGAGCCTATTGGAGCGCGATGACATCACTCGCCCTTTTCATTGGTTCAACCGATCAAAGGACGTTCGATGCGTGGCACGTTCCGGACGCACGTGGGCGCAACATGCACTCAGGGAGGCTTCTGGAAGGTGCGGAGGTAACCAGCGGCGCACTTACAGCAACCGCGCAAATGGGTCTTCTTACGTCGCCACGACCTGAGTGGGAAGCCAGACCTCCTCCTATACTGCCCCATAAGTTGGCAAACGGCGAAGGCTGCGTGTGCGGCTCCAGCGAGTCAGTCAGCGGGTCGGAGCGAGGCGAGTGAACCACGCATCATCGGAGCGCTCTCCTCCGGCCGACAGCTATCGCCAGACGTGCTACACGTTACTGAAATAAAGTAGCTAAATAATGTTGCTGGTTTCTCACCCAAACAAAAGTAACTAAGCAGACGTTCCTCGTTACAGCGATTCAAAAGGGACGCGTTACCTCAGCTTGAATGTAACACGTTAGTTTTCTCGTTACCCCGAAGGCGTCGTTTTTATAAAGCAGTAGCCTCTCGCTATATGTGTCGTCGTTCGTAATTCCTCGCTTTTTAGCGAGTTCATTCGGGAATAGCTGTGGCTATACTGACATATACCTCCTGCACATCTTACGGTCTACCTAGCGTTTTCTCTTCGTGCAAAATTACTAGTTTCGAGCTGGAGATAAGAACTATAGGTTGGCTACTCGTTGCGTACACGATCCTCCTCCAGTATAGCAACAAATGCCATTACTCGTTATTTCATCAAAAAGTACCGAAAATGTTCTTTCTCTTAAAAAAGTACCCAAATCGTTGCTTCGTTACCAAAAAGAAAAGCAATTAGGTACGAAGTAGCGCCTTACGTACAAGTCTGGCTGCCACGTGTTTCGCTCCGCGGGTCAGGAATCCACCGACGATGACGTGATGGGAAGGCCTTGTCTTCTATAGGCGGAATATCGGCGCTTCTCGCCGACGCCGGCGTCGCGGATGATTACAGAGTCCCGCGATGGCGGACCCCAAGTCACGCCCAGCGGATCATCAACGCCGGCAACAAGTTCCTGCGCTAATCCACTGACCTACTTCTCTGCGCCAAGTGCTGGTGTTTAGACTCTTAGCGGCGGTGCGATGCTATACAGGCGGGAGTGTGTTCTTATACTTTGTTTCAGCTTAGGTCCGAGCGCGGCCGATGTTATGAGCCGAAGGGCCAATCAAACAGCGCAGAAAGCGCAACGTCATGGCGTGCTCTCTGCGCTTGACTAGCCGGCGGAGGGCAGTGCACAGAGAGACGGCGAATACCGGCTGGTCTATCAACTGCAGAGAGCACGCCATGATGTTGTGCCTCTTTCGCTGTTTGATTGGCCCTTCAGCTCACAACATCGGTCGCGCTCGGACCTAAGCTGAAACAAAGTATAGGTACGGCGTATAGACCTCTGCATCGCTTATCGCCCGGGCGAAAAATGCTGAGTCACTGAACTGTGGACGCATGCGCAGCGTCTGATATACCGCACAGTCAGAACAACAGCGCATGACTCAGAAGTGCGTTCCACAGCCCAGCAGACAAAGATTGCAGCGCGCAGGAGGCAATTTTTGCGAAGCTCTATATAGATGGACCATGTCACCTGTCCCTGAACTGTTTCACTTAAACCGCCGTCACACTACTTGTACGATAATACAAAAGACACGGGGTGTTCGCTGCGTCAAGATGACAGGATCATTTCCTGAGATGCCTCAAGCACGTTCCAAGTAAAGTGTTTGCTTCGTTCATATGTATACTTGGAACATGCATCCTGCAAACAGCTGTTGTGTGACCAATGTAACATGAATTGTCACACGAGGAACGGACATGCTTCAGACGGTGTCCGCAGACTGTCTGTTTGTACGATGTATTAGCGGTGTAAACTCAGCTTATGCTTCGCTTCGGAGATCACTGTTTGACGCGCGCTCCTCGGTTAGCGGCGCATTGGCTCCGTCCTGTTATAGCGTGAAATACGTGATACGTATACATAAACGGGAACAAACTCAAGTTTATTCGCAATCAATCCCTGTAAAATTTGAGCTTTTTTTTTTGTTCATGGCATGGTTATATTAGGCACCACCTTTTAAGTTCGAAAACGTCCTGGTATGCTGCATTTAGATTTGTTTGGCACTGTGTCGTTTGTCTTTGTTTGGTCATTTGGTCAGCTCAACTCGAGAGAAGGTTTGATCATATATGATGTGCTTCAATTACCGTACGATATTGGCGGACAAATTGGTGGGCATCTTCTTTTATCCCTCAGATTCCATTGGTAACCATTGGGACGCGATACATCAATCGCTCTTCTCACTGGCAACACGAGTGAAAGGAACACCGACTGCTGTCGTATTAAGGTGCACCACTGGGCAGTATAAATGTAGGAACTTTATAGAGAGCGAGCAAGTTATACTAATGATAACCGAGTAATAAACAAATATGTTTTGTTAAAGCTCAAACGATGGAGGTTGTGAGTTGTGCTTACGGCGTCATGACAATGGAGCGATACGCCTTCACAGTCCAGCGATAGAAGTTAACTCGCAACAAGAGTGTTTAAATCTCACTTGAGCTCTGCATCAGGACGGTTTCCGCTCCAGAAAAGCCGTGAACCGCGATTGACTGTTGTGTGATGTGCCCTCCGCCCTTGGTGACCAATCAGGTAGTCTAGGCTTCGTCTTATGTTTACTCTTTGCTGTCGTAATATTTTTTAAATATTTGGCTGAAGCTGCTGATAATGAAAATAATGTCACCTGGAACTGCGCTGACTAGGCAAAACGTCGTAGCAGTTATGCACTATGATATTCCTGTTTGACGTGTACGTGACGAGAACGCCAGAAATATCAGTTAGTAGCAAAGATGGGAAAATAAGTTCAATATGTTCGAAAGCCACCACCAACAAGCTATAAAGAGCACAAAAAAGCTCCCTCCCCCATCCATGCAAAAAAACAGAAATGTCTACTCACGCCTTACGGCCCATCCTTTCAGATCCCTGAAGGCCTTGAAAGTCTTCAGCAACGCCGTCATGCAGTCGACGGAGACATCCAGTTCCGAAGAGCCCTCCACGACATACGGGAAAATCTCGTTGGCGACGGCGTCAATGTTCACCTTAGACTTGTTGACCTGATCTTCCCAGCTTGTGTTGCTGATCTCCTGAGGACCTTGAAAGGGCCCCTGCGACTGCCCTGCGTCACTGTGAACCAGCAGGAACGCGAACCCTACCACCGCCACAAAGACCAAGTTAAAAAAGTGTTGCCTTCGTGCCATGACGCCTGCAACCGCTACTGCAGTACAGTGGCTTCGCGAAGATTGCCGCTTGAAGACGGTGCCTTGACGGCAACCGTCCGAAGATGGCGGTGCTTGAGGACAGCAACTCAATGACGCCTGCTTGAAGACCGTAACTTAAAGACCGCAAGTTGAGTACACCAACTTGGGGACAAGAGGCCCGAGAGAGAACTGCTTCAAGACTGCCGTTTGAATCGATGGCGCTTTGAAGACAACTGTCTGAAGATAGTGGCTTGAGGACAGCAACCTGAGAACACCTGCACGAGACTACGGCCTGAAGCCAGATGCCTCGTGAGAGCCACTTGATGACACTACAGCTTGGAAACAAGGCTTGGAGACGACAGTCTGAAGACGGTGCCTTGGAGCAAGCAGCTTGGGGCAAGCGGCTTCAGAACGACCACTCGAAGACAGCGGCTCGAAGACGTGCACTACGCCGGCTCGTTGTGTCACAGGGCCGTACAGCGGAGCAACTCCCTGTTTCTGCAGGACGTTCAGCGAGCGCCGACGGCCAGAGCGGCTCTGGAAGCATCGTCCTGGTCTTCTCCTCACCGGCGCCGTGGCCCCAATTATTGACCTGGTTCCTGGGAGGACTTTCGCTACGTGCACCGCTCGCTCTTGCGCGCTCTTGCGCCTCGCCAAGACGCGGCCGTTTTCGAGGGGGGCTTTTGATTATTTTTTTCCCGCTCCAAAGCGGACCGGCTGAGGAGAGCACCGCTCCTAATGGTGGTGTTGCAGATGGATTTCTATATTTCTTTCTTTTACTTTTCGAGCGCCGTTACGCTGCACGACCGTCGGACTGTAGGCCGTAACGGCGCAGAGACCGCGCCGTGCCTGTGGAGTGGCCATACGACGTTTCGGCGCGCATGTACTCGCGACCCTTGATTATTGGCGTGACATCAGCGTGCGAAAATGACCGTATTGTGACTGTATCTGGGGGACATTGTTTGTTGTTCGCACGTTGGAAAAAAAAAGAACTTTAAGTTAAAGGGCTGCTTTTTTTTTCTTTTTTTAATTTGAAGATTTACAAACATGTTGGAGAGCACGCGCGTTTGTAAGATAAAGAAGAAGGAGGGGAAGGGGAGGGTCGTGCTTGTTGTATACGGAGTAGGAATTGTATTTGGACGATCGCAGTGACGAATTTATTATATTCGGGAGTGAAAAGGGGAGGGTACCGAACGTCCTCGCGTTAATAAATTAGCCCAGTATGGAATACGTATGAAAATTAAACTCGAGAAACATAAGGTATGCACAAGGACTGCTCAACATCTGGATTCAAGAATCGCTTATATGCATCGTTGTGCATGCATGGTCTGTCAAATTTAAGCATAATATAAGAGAGACCAGAAGGACGTAACGGGACCCCCATACACAAAATTCCCTAGTAACAATCTGCCCCTGTATACTTCCTAATATTTGGCAGAAAGGTTTAATTTTTACTATGGAGGGTTATATATTTGTTTGAGGTGGGTTCCATCAGGCAAGAATGCATTATTCCTGTCTATTAAAAAAAACAAAAAAACTGCAGAGTGTGATGTACCTTAAAAAGTAGGAATGATTTCCTATACAAAAAAATAAATAATATTTCACAATAAGAAGATGCAATGACTTTACAATCTATTTCAATTGCAATGTTGAAACACCCGTGAGAGCGTTATATATATATATATATATATATATATATATATATATATATATATATATATATAGATATAGAGAGAGAGAGAGAGAGAGAGAGAGACCTCTACATAAATGCGGTACTGTATGCCGTTCACATCCATACGTTCGCAGATGGCAAGCGGCAATAGGCGGCTGTGGTGATATTACATGGAGGGTCTCCGTGTAATGTGAATTTGGGAGAGGCGAGAGGGAAAGGGATCTATCTGACTATGGTGTGAAAAATTCGTCGTTCTCGGGCTATATTTGCGTCGTTGTCTCGGCACGCTTTCTTGGAAAGATCTGGAGCTACGTTTGCATCTGTTCTCTATATCGTTGGTGGGCCCTAGGAACCCAGCTTGGAAAAACGGCAAAAAGAAGAGAGCATTCCACGAAATGACCGCTTTCTTTTCGTCCGCGAACCTCCTGGGAAACGTAGGACGAGGCTAGCTGTGTTACGTTAACAAAGGAAGGCTGCGATCCGCGCCGCTATATTTACACCTTGGCGGTTTTCGCTGACCGCGAATACGTAGTCGAGACGAAAAAATAAAAATAAAATAGGCTTCAGTCAGTATTTTGCTTTCTTTGCTTTTTGAAGTGTCAAAAGCGAGAGTACAGGGTGACCCTCTCCCCCCCCCCCCCCCCAAATATATATATATTTTTTTTGTCAAACTTAAGTTACGCGTTACCGAACGCTCATTTTCCGCTCAAATGTAGCCCTTAATTGTGGTCCGAACCAGATGTCAAAGTTTCTGAACTTAACTTTTTTTTTAATTATAACCAATTTTATTAAGTTTTTAACGGGAAAATGGCGGCCGATGGACCTCTTATAATACATGCTGCTGAATGGCGCCAGTTACCGAAAACGGGCGGAAACGGGCGAAAACGGGCCCGTTTCCCAGTGAAATGTTGAAAAAATGACCTATAACTTTCGTCTGAGATAACGGTGAGTTCTGAAACTTTGGCATCTGGTTCGGTTCCCTAGGGCTACATTTTGGCAGAGAATGAGCATTCGGTGCTGCATAGTTTATTTTTGCGGCAAAAAACAACAACAACCCTGTGGGCTTTTATTTATTTTTTTTTTGCTCTTTTAGTGTGTGTGTGGGGGGGGGGGGCACCCTGCAGTTAAGGAATGTGAGACGTTTTCCACGTGCGTTTGTGTTTGTGAGCATTGCTGTGGCATTTGTTTGTAGGTGCGTGGCTGGTGTGTGTGTGTGTGTGCGCGCGCGCGCGCGTTGCTGGGGCGTTTGTAAAACTATCCAAGAATTTGAATGAAAAAAAAACTAAAAACCAACGCCGAAATTTACCATCGCCATGATGTAAGCAGAGCAGATGGGAAATTGCAATCGACTTGGTAAATGGCAAAACCGAAAGCTGTCATCAGTCAAGAACCCACAGGTTCTTGGCTGATTATCTCTATAGAGACCAGAGACGGCCAGGCCCTTTCTGTCTCTCGCACGTACGCAACAATATATATATATATATATATATATATATATATATATATATATATATATATATATATATATTTTTTTAACTGGTTGTTGGAGTGCAAATCTTTCTATTCCCAGAAGGTGCACGAGTGCATGGGCTCCGGGATCTTTGAATTTATTGTCACATAAAAATATCCCTTGGATTCCGCATGCTCAGGATCGGCGCGCGTCGAACAAGAAAAACGTTTGACCAAGCTGCACACAGGAAACACTAGACTCGTTCGATTATAGTTACACATCCTGCACCGGCGCAGAAAAGTGTAGGGCGGTGTACTTTGAGTCGTATCTCAACACACATACCGGGAGTACACCGCCCTACGCTTTCCTGCGCCGGTGCAAGAGGTGCAAGTAAATCCAACGAGCCTACTCAATATGAACCATTCACCTGCAATTAGATAAAGAGACTCGGCAAAGAACGGTTGTCTTGTAAGCTTGATCAATTTTGAGCATTGGAGATTGGAATTTACTATGTTTTGAGGCATATAAGTTTTACAACCATAATCCCAAGAGGTTGTGGATCACAATGATTATAAAACATATGGTGTTATTTGACGTGTGTGTATCTGTGCTTGAATTAAAACCTGTAGGATGTAAGATAAGACGGGCAATAAGTGAAAAACTGAAGCACCTAAGTGACTTTGCCGACTGTGTTAACTTACCACAGCTCAGAGCACGTGGAGCGAAAGCTCGCGTTGCAGAACCCAGGGATCCCGAGTTCAATTCCCACCCCTGCCCGTTTCGATCTGGATGAGCATAATACTGGCGTGAGGTCGTGTATCAGTACTGAGTGATGCACGTTAAACAACCCAGGCAAGCGCAACGCACTGGCTAAATTTCTCATCTACAGCTGATAGACTAGACGCCCGCTGAGGCTGACTAACCTCCGAATGTCTAGGCATACGTCACAAAAACCGGCCTGGTCTCGCCGGGCCACGCGTATTGTGAATGGCGCCCCGTCGGATGCCTGCGGGGCCATGTGGTCGCCGCGGGTGGTGTGACACTCCCTGGTTGGCGCTAGTTAGCACGTCGCCGGTCCCGACTGGGACCCAAACTTGACATGTTTATGGCCTCTTCGGCTCCCGTTCGGGGGACGCTTTTGCCCGATGCTTGGGCGCGGTACCGCTTCTTGAAATTCGGAAATGAGTTTGCCAGATGCCCCAGTTGAGCGTTTTTTGGTATTGACTTTGTTTGGAGCTGGGGGCAACGAATGTCTTCGCCGCTGTGACGGTCTTTTTTTTGTGTGTGTGTGTGTGAGTGTATTGCTATTGTAGGGGAGCGGGTGTGTTTTGTTTACTTTATTAGGAAAAAGAGCGCCGTTCGGTTGAAACTGGGAAACGGCGCGGCAGTCGACTTGGAAGTTTCGAGAGCGCAACCCGCTTTCCCTGTCGGCTCCGGGCGTAGCCTCGGGCACCGCGGTAAAGAGGAAGACCCGTCTGCACACTGAACGTCACCTGCGTCTGTGCTCCTACTGTGTGCGGCCTTCCTCTGCCGGACTGCCCCAGTGCGTCGACCGTCCGTGACGCGACAGCGTCTGAAGCCAACAACCACCACCTCTGGCGCACCGCGGCACGTCGAGACAGAGTCCATCGCAAGCGACCGACCTCAGGTGCTCCCACGCCTCTGCGAGCCTCGTCGTGCCGGACTGCGCCAAAGTGCGGTATCGTTCCCATTCCTCTTGTGTATTCTCTGTCTTGCCCCTAGTTACCAAGTTTCTCTTGTATGCTTCCGCCTGATTGAGACTGTGTCAGTATTACCCTTTTACTTTTGTCACCATCTAATTAGCCTTTTATTAAATGTTTCTACTGCTCTGTTCGTCACGTGCCTTGTCTTTGTCCCCCCGTCCCTGGAGCCCACGTACTGTGGGATAGCGGGCGTCCGAACCCCCGTTGCGGTCTGTGGCGAGTGCGCTTCCCCTCTCGCTCCGCACCGGACCGTGACATTTTCTGGCGTCCGCGACAGGACGCCCGTTTTTCGGGGGACCGCGGGACGGAGACGGGTCTTACGAAAAGCTTTTGTTCTTACAAGTCGTGCATGCATTGTTGCCGGAGTGACGATTGATGTAACGCTGTCCGCGTAATTGTTCCGACACTGTGTGTTGCGCAAAGATGGAATGGGAGAGGTTGTTGTCAGTGGGGACTCAGCTGGGGTTGGCTGGGGCCGACTTAAAAACGTGGATGGATGAGGCCGCCCAGAGGGGAGCTGCGAAGGAAGCTGCCGATAGGGACGCTGCGCTGGATGCAGCAGAGAGAGAACGGGTTTTTGCCAAGGAAGCCGCAGAGCGAGAAATTGAAATCTTAAAGCTTAAGATTCAATTGGAAAAAGAAGGAAGAGTCAGCGCGGCCAGTAACGTGTCAGAAGAAAGGCGCGAACGAGAAGGGCAGAGCGCCCTGAAATTGAGCCCCAGTAAACTCCTGGTCGCCTTCGATGAAAAGAAAGATGACTTGGATGCGTACATCCGTAGGTTCGAGGGTATAGCACTCAGTCAGAAATGGCCCGAGGGCCAATGGGCTACCGCGCTCAGTACCTGCCTGACCGGAGAGGCTCTCAGCGTATATGGACGCCTAACGCCGGAGGATGCCGCGAATTACGGAAAGGTGAAGGCGTCTTTGCTGAAGAGGTTTCGGTTCACGGTCGACGGATTTCGGGACAAGTTCCGAGAGGGGAAACCGCTTGACGGTGAAACCGCTACTCAGTATGCCGCCCGGCTCGGACACTACTTCGATCGCTGGGTTGAACTGTCGAGCATCGCGAAAGATTTCGAAAACCTCCGCGAGTTGGTCCTACGGGACCAGTTTCTGAGGGGATGCCACCCAAGTCTGGCCCTGTATTTGAGGGAGAGGAAGGTTTCGAGTCTCGAGGGGTTGCTGGAGCTGGCTGACCAGTATTTGGAGGCGCAGTCTCATGGGAACTTGGGGAAATCCCGAAGAAGCGAGGCAGAGCCTGGCGTGCGCGAGAACGCTGGGAAACAGGTGCCGAGGCCGGTGATGAGATGCTTCCTTTGCAACAAAATCGGCCATCTGGCGGCCCAGTGCCGTAGCGGTATCAATGCTGGGAACGTGCCAACGTGTCGGAAGTGTGGCCGCAGGGGGCATAGAACCGAGCTGTGCCGAGGCTCCGACGGAGGGAGGCCTCAGGCCTCGTGCGTGTGTGCTCCAAAAGAGAGGCCGATAAATGCAGCAGACGGGAACCGTTTCGTGGAGCTGAAGAGTGGGGAGAAGATTCCTGTCGTGAATGCCGCTGTGACCTCGCGGGCGGAATTCCTTGTTGATGGAATGCCCGTCGTAGAGGGCAACGTAGGGATGAGGAAGATATCCGTCTTGCGCGACACGGGGAGCAATACGGTAATCATCAAGAGAGACCTGGTTGACGACGACCAGATAACCGGAATTAGGAGGCCCGTTTACCTGGTTGACGGGACCGTCAAGATGCTCCCCGAGGCGCGAGTTCGGGTATCGACACCCTACTTTCGGGGTGTGGTGACGGCCCTCTGCATGGAAGAACCATTGTACGATCTAATTCTCGGGAACATCACCGGAGTCAGAGATCCCGACAGCCCCGTGGTGTACGCCGAGGCAGAGGACGACCCACCCGACACCGACGTTGAGGCCGGCGGAGTTAAGCCGAACGCCCAGAGTGAAAAAGACCTGACCTCAGACGAGGTTCCAAGGAATGCGAGTAAGAAGAAACAGGCCAGGAACACTAAACTTGAGGAGGGTCACAATACAGCGGGGGCGGTCGAGACGCGGAGTAGGAAGAAACAGAAGAAGCCCAAGCACCAGGGTCTGAAAACTCCCCAAATAGAGGGAGTACCCGTAAACACTCCCGAGTTCAGACAACAGCAGAAAAGCGACAAAACTTTGGCCCCTTGTTATCTCAAGATCGGGAAGAAGATGGAGTGCAAAGACGGAACGAGCTATTACGAGTTTGTGCAAGAGAATGAACTTCTCTACCGCCTGTATCACGAGAGGTCAGGAAGACAGACGCGCCAACTGGTCGTCCCCGAATCGCACCGGAGAACAGTGCTCGAAGTGGCGCATGACAGCATAATGGCTGGCCACCTTGGAGGCAGGAAGACCTTGGAGAGAGCACAGGCCGAGTTTTTCTGGCCAGGAATGCACGCCGAATGCAGGCGCTTCGTGGCCTCCTGTGACGCCTGCCAGCGAACCAGCCCAAGAGGAAACACCCGGAAGGTGCCGCTTAAAAAGGTACCTGTGATTGACACGCCCTTCCAAAGAGTGGCGATTGATATCGTGGGGCCGTTGTCGCCGAGGTCCGACCGGGGAAACCGGTACGTGCTTACGATGGTCGACTACGCGACGCGTTATCCGGACGCCGTCGCCCTGCCCAGCATCGAAACAGAGAGAGTTGCCGAAGCCCTGGTCGAGATGTTTTCACGGGTTGGAGTGCCAAAGGAGATTCTCAGCGACAGGGGCACCAACTTCACTTCGGAGCTCATGAAGGAAGTGAGCCGACTCCTCTCCGTAAACCAGCTTCATACGACTCCGTATCACCCCATGGCGAATGGCCTGGTGGAGAAATTTAACGGCACCCTAAAGCGAATGCTGAAAAGAATGTGCCAAGAAAGACCCAAAGACTGGGACCGCTACCTGGGGCCGATTCTGTTTGCTTATCGCGAAGTGCCACAGGAGAGCTTGGGCTTCTCTCCATTCGAGCTGTTGTTCGGACGGAATGTGCGCGGTCCTCTGGCCGTTCTGAAGGAGCTCTGGACTCAAGAGTCGCTACCCTCTGAGATCAAGTCCACGTATCAGTACGTACTGGAACTTCGAAACAGGCTGGAGGAGACCTGCAGGTTGGCGCATGAGGAGCTCAGACGGTCCAGCGCGAGGTACGAGCGTTACTACAATGCCAGGTCCCAGAAGCGCTCCCTGCAGCCGGGAGATCAGGCGCTGATTTTGCTCCCGACTGAGCACAACAAACTGCTCATGCAGTGGAAGGGGCCATACCCGATCGTAACCAAGAAAAACGAGGTCGACTATGAGGTCGATCTGGGACATGCCACCCGGCTGTTTCACGTCAATCTCCTGAAGAAGTACGAACTCCGAGAACCGAACACGACCGCTGCACCCGCCGTCGTAGGCTCGGTCATTGCAATCGAGGACGCCGAAGACGAAGAGGGGCTTCCAGTAATGCCGCTGCGTCGGACGGAGAACGCGGAGAACGTCCATATTTCGTCGGAGTTGAGTGCCGGGAGGAAGGAACAAGTGCGCGAACTCACCTGCGCGTACGAAGGCATTTTCTCTGACGTTCCCGGAAGAACGGACCTGGCGGAATGTGACCTGAGGCTGACTGATTCTCATCCAATTCAGATCCGGCAGTACCCCCTCCCTTTTGCCGTTCGGCAAATTGTCGAAGACGAGGTTGGGGCTATGCTGGAGATGGGCATCGTTGAAAAATCCCAGTCAGCCTACAACTTCCCTGTGATCGTCGTTAAGAAACGCGACCAGACTCACCGCCTCTGCATCGACTTCCGAAGACTTAACGACGTGCTGGTGGCCGATGCGGAGCCGATGCCCCGGGTGGACGAACTACTCGCCTCGGTGGGAAACAAAAGGTTCTTCACTAAACTAGACTTTGCCAAAGGGTACTGGCAAGTCCCGCTAACCGAGGAGTCTAGACAGAAGACTGCGTTCTCAACATCAACGGGGCTGTATCAGTTCAAATATATGCCCTTCGGCATTAAAACAGCCCCAGCGATCTTCACCAAGGTGATGCGAAGGGTTCTCGAGGGAATCCCTGGGGTGAGTCACTACTTTGACGATGTCCTAATAGCCAGTGACGAGTGGGAGGAACACCTGGCTACTCTGAGAGAGGTGTTTGAGCGAATCCAGAGGGCAGGCCTTACGGTGAAGCCAACTAAGTGCGAAGTTGGCTTTCGCGAAATCACGTTTCTGGGCCATCGCATCGGCCAAGGGGAAGTTGCTCCCGTCCATTCCATCCTCGAGAAGATCAAAGATGCGCAGAGGCCAAAGACCAAGCGTCAAGTTAGGTCTTTCCTGGGGCTGACGGGCTATTATCGCGATTTCATCCCCGATTACGCAACCATCGCTAGTCCGCTGTCAGACCTCACCAAAAAAGGGACGCCCAACAATGTGCCCTGGCACGAGGAACAGGAGAAGGCGTTCACAGAACTGAAGAAGAAACTCGCGAACCCGCCGATTCTGAGGCTGCCGAACCTCGATCGTCCGTTTGTGCTCCGCACGGACGCGTCCGACCGCGGTGTCGGAGCCGTGCTCATGCAGGAGCACGAAGCCGTCCTCCACCCGGTGGCGTACGCGAGTCGCAAGCTGCTTCCAAGGAGATGAGCTACGCCACAATAGAGCGGGAGGGGCTCGCCCTTGTGTGGGGGATTAAGCGCTTCGACACGCTTCTTTATGGCCGTCCCTTCACGGTGCAGACCGACCACCAGCCGCTTCAGTACATCAACAGAGGAAAGCACCTGAACGGCAGGGTACTGCGATGGAGCCTTCAGCTTCAGGAGTACCAGTTCCGCGTGGAATACATAAAGGGAGGAGAAAACGTCGGCGCCGACTATCTGAGTCGGGCTGAGTAACCACTAATCGCGGCGCCGGCGCTACCGTCGTGTGACGCCTTGCCTCGTACTGTAAATTAGAAGCTCCTCTATTGTATTTCTTTTTGCGTAGATTTCTTGTACGTCTGCTGTATGGCGTATCAAGGTGTGCGGCTAGGCCAGTATATTTAGTGGAAGTGCGTATCGGTGACTACGCCATGAGAGCGTCAGTCTTTTCGCGAGTTTAATTGCTTCAGTGTCGTATTTTCTTTTTGCGATTGTACTGTTGGTCAGGGCGTTACCTACAAGTAAAGAACGTTCTGATCCTATTTTTATCCCGTGTTGAATGTTTTGCAAATATGCTTCCCCATGTGTCTGTGCCAGCTGTGTCTATGTCGGAGCGTTTTGAGTTTACCTTCTCAGCTACGGTCCTGATTATATTGAGATATATGCTAGTAGTAATTTTTGTTTTTGTGACGTGGAAAATATTAACTCGTTAATATTCTTAAGAAGGGGGTAGTGTCACAAAAACCGGCCTGGTCTCGCCGGGCCACGCGTATTGTGAATGGCGCCCCGTCGGATGCCTGCGGGGCCATGTGGTCGCCGCGGGTGGTGTGACACTCCCTGGTTGGCGCTAGTTAGCACGTCGCCGGTCCCGACTGGGACCCAAACTTGACATGTTTATGGCCTCTTCGGGTCCCGTTCGGGGGACGCTTTTGCCCGTTGCTTGGGCGCGGTACCGCTTCTTGAAATTCGGAAATGAGTTTGCCAGATGCCCCAGTTGAGCGTTTTTTGGTATTGACTTTGTTTGGAGCTGGGGGCAACGAATGTCTTCGCCGCTGTGACGGTCTTTTTTTTTTGTGTGTGTGTGTGTGAGTGTATTGCTATTGTAGGGGAGCGGGTGTGTTTTGTTTACTTTATTAGGAAAAAGAGCGCCGTTCGGTTGAAACTGGGAAACGGCGCGGCAGTCGACTTGGAAGTTTCGAGAGCGCAACCCGCTTTCCCTGTCGGCTCCGGGCGTAGCCTCGGGCACCGCGGTAAAGAGGAAGACCCGTCTGCACACTGAACGTCACCTGCGTCTGTGCTCCTACTGTGTGCGGCCTTCCTCTGCCGGACTGCCCCAGTGCGTCGACCGTCCGTGACGCGACAGCGTCTGAAGCCAACAACCACCACCTCTGGCGCACCGCGGCCGTCGAGACAGAGTCCATCGCAAGCGACCGACCTCAGGTGCTCCCACGCCTCTGCGAGCCTCGTCGTGCCGGACTGCGCCAAAGTGCGGTATCGTTCCCATTCCTCTTGTGTATTCTCTGTCTTGCCCCTAGTTACCAAGTTTCTCTTGTATGCTTCCGCCTGATTGAGACTGTGTCAGTATTACCCTTTTACTTTTGTCACCATCTAATTAGCCTTTTATTAAATGTTTCTACTGCTCTGTTCGTCACGTGCCTTGTCTTTGTCCCCCCGTCCCTGGAGCCCACGTACTGTGGGATAGCGGGCGTCCGAACCCCTGTTGCGGTCCTCGGTGAGTGCCCTCTCGCTCCGCGCCGGACCTGTGACATATACGCACAACGCAATTAATAATAATTAACAGACATCATTGTTTTTCTTGTCATTGACCTCTCATTAACTTTAAAGTTTTTCGTGTTTGTTTTTTAGCTAGTTTGAAATAGACATTTGGCTTTATGCCTTTTGGGTGCGAAAAGTTAAATCCTCACTACATATGGGGCTTACATTTTGCATCTTAGACCCGCCTGAACGAAGTTCTAAAAAGAAGAAAAAAAAACGTCATCTACAAGCACATAAATCTGTCTAGGTTTATCTCAAAACAACGCGAAAACAGAAAAAAAAAAATAAGAGGCGGAGTCTTTGGGTTCAAAGAGCGACACAGTTTTCGGGTCCTTTCGTAACATCCTGGAGGCGGCATGAAACTCGCAATCGTAACGCGGCCGTGTTCTTCTTCCGAATCAGTTCGGACCGCGAAGCGGAGATAAAAGCGCTGCTCTAGGAAACCACCCTCCGCGTCTTCTCAGCCGAACGTTTTTTCTCCAGATAGGCATGGGAAATGAAACGGCGCACGTAGCATTTCGAATTCTCTCCTGTCGTGTCAGTGACCGTGAAGCTGACTCCGTCATGGTCATCTTCCCGTTCGGAGGTCTCCGGTTCATACCCTTTAGTGCTGCTTATTTGCGTTGGCGTGTTTTTTTTTTCTTGTTTTTTTGTGTTTTTGATGACAAGTTTAACGCTTGTCATCTTGAGCGTCACCTGACCTGGATACGCAAAGTGGCGAGCACGAAGTGAAAAATGTACGTGGCGTACAGTATTACTCGCGTGCGAGCCGGATTTCCGCGAAATGATTCCTACGGGTAAAAAGCAGACGACGAACGTAGAATCGTCTGCTGTCTTTGGAAAGCAGGCATTGAGGGCACGCAAAACTGAATGTGGTCACCGATTTCAAGCGATGTGCCCGTTGTTTCGCATATGTGTCGCAGCTGCAACAACAGATGATCGTAAAGCCTTGGTCACACCATTAATACATCACATGAAAGCAATGTTGTAGGCGTTACCAAAAGAAAAGTAACGAAATACGTTACTCGTTACTTACAAATAAAAGTAACGCGTTACCGTTCTACGTTACTTCAAAATAAAAGGAACACGTTACCGTTACCGATAAAAAGTAACGCGCGTTTCTTTTTAAATTGTGAATTAACAGGTTTCACTGTTTTGATGTTACAGGGATGCATAAGCGCCATATTTCAAGAAGCATTATGTCCATGCAAAAACTGAATGTAAATACTTTATATTTTTTACGGTTTCACCTAAATACTCACAAGACAAGACGCAAAAGATTAAAAAATTAACAAGGCTTATTAGCACCTAAAAAAAAAACATGAAGTGTAACTTTTTTCAGTTTTGGGAAGAAAAAGTAACAAGTAACGTAACTCCGTATACCCGCTAATCGAAATAAGTAACGTAAGCACGTTACCCGTTGCTGTTTTGAAAACGTAATGAGTTCGTTATGCGTTACCAAAAACATTGAAGTAAACGCGTTACCGATAACGCTGTTCCTTGTATTGCGTTACCGAAAACACTCTATAAAAGACAGTCTGCTGACGCTCTCTGAGACGAGTTTCTTACGTCCTAATCATATTGGTCATACACAAACTATATACGAAGCATACATGTGTATGAATCGAGGATATTTCGCACATGCATAAGGCGGGTCCTTACGTAATCCTGTCGTAATGTTTGCAGCCAACACCATGTCTTTTTTTTATGATGTATCGGCAGTGCGACTGCCGCTTTAGAGAACCAGATAAATCTTCTCGGTTTTAAACTTTGAATAAAAAAAATGTAGGAGGATAGTCTGCTCTATCTGGGGGACAGACGACATGGGGAATCTTGGAAAACTGATCGAGACCAGCGCGGTCGTTTTGCCTTTATATATGTCGCAAAATGAACTACACTGGTCGGAGGAACCCAATACAAACGCGCGCAATTCCTCTCAGAAAAAAAAAAATATATATATATAGCTGAACAGTTAACCACACTGCTCGTAAAAGGAAGCAGACGACCGTTTCACGCTCGCTCACGCGCGCGAGTTGAATGCGGCCGAAGACTTCACGGCCAAGGTTTCGTACACGCCGCCGAGGATTATCGCGAGTGATCTATCTGCTCGCCCGCTGTTCGTGAAAACCTCTCTCGCAGCAGTCAATGCCACCTATAAGACAAGGCCTGCGCATGGCGTCATCGTCCGTGGACCTCCGACCCGTCCCAAGTGGCAAACACGCCGAAGCTCGACGAGCGTCGCCACAATGCGGCAAACGTGCCGTCTTGCCGTCGCCGCGTGCCTACGTCTCGCCCGTTGTGAGACGCTGCAAGAAGCGTTGGCGGCGACGCTAACGCGAGCTAAGCGGCGCTGCGTGGATGTACTAGCTATGACGTTAAGGGAGGGGGGGGGGCAGGCCTTGTATTTTCTATTGTACTGCAGCAGTGCGGCAGACCGCGGTACTGTTGAAACAAAGTGAGATGAGAATGAATTAGGGAGAGGGGCGAAGGAGCCGGTTGTGAAAACAAAGAGGGAGAGAGCAAGGCATCCCAGAGCAAGGACGAGAAGCGGCGAGCGATGCTTTCGTATCGAGACCGACCCATAAAAAATCTCTCCGTCTGCTCAGGCCGGCCGCTGTATCCCTTCTCGGCGGGCTAAAGAGGAAACGGCGAGATTCGCCGTTGCCGTACATACCTTCTGCCGCCGGCGACTCTGGAAATAGGGTCACTTGGGCGCAGACATCCGAAAATCGGGAGAGGGGGATCGAGTGAGAGGGATGGGAGAGCGTGCAGGCATGTAACTTGCATTTTGCGCAGCCGTGGTTTCGATATCAGTCTGCTTTGTATGGCCTTTAGGATGGGCACTGGATATATAGCTATATCACTTTTATTTTCCTACCTGTTGCTCGGGATTCAGTTTAAAATGAGGCTGAAGAAAAGTTTGTGGCCTTTGTTCCAATGATGCACATGCACATTTCCTAACTTTCTTGGTTTACAACTCGGAGATCGACTTAAAGGCCGACGTACACTTCGCGCTTTCCACTTTTGCTCACCTCCTTTCCTATATCCTCTCCATTCTTTTTCCTTGCCCCAACTTGACTCCCTCGCAGCTTAGGTAACGCAAACGCAGAGGGAGTATTATCTTGTCTGCAGAAACTTTAGGTTGTACTCGGCCTTTAAGACGTTTTATTTACCGTTGATCCTCCTAACCGACACCCTTGAAAATTGCGTTGCTTCCTAACAAAACAGGATATATACGTCCAAGAGTTTTGTTTATAGCGATTGATTTAATAGGTAACTGCCATATAGCTATACGAGCCTGTGTGTTATTGGGAAATTCAGTTTTTTAGTTCAAAAGTCTGGGTGGATGTTTTCGCAGTTCATTTACAAGATAGGGCACGAATGCAAAAAAAAGTATGTCCTTAAAGATAAACTATTTCCGGAGGAGTGCACTATGCTGAATCTTCCAAAACGGCATACGCGGAAATTCAATGTTTGGATGACTGTCAGAGATCCTTCAAGGCAGTGCTGGAGGGAATGTGACTTGTTATTAAGAAATATATTCGTCTTGCTTCAGGCTGCAAAAATACCATACTCAAGCAAAGTAATTAAGTATTTTTACTCGTTACTCACTCAAATGGCAACGGAGTACGTTACTCGTTACGAGTCCGTAAGAACCGCGTTAGTTTAAACTAATCATGGCGCGTTACTTTCCCCAATATTTTTCTCTTTTTTTCCTTGCTTTTTTTTATCTTGGAGTTTCTGAGTATCAGCGTGAGGCTACAAAATATAAAAAGGGTACGTAGAACAGAATAAATTGCTGAACGGTCAACAAGAACAAGCCTCGCTGATTTTGCCAGTTCTCAGACTTGCGAAGGACAATCACTGAGAAAAATGGATGAAGTCGCCGTGCTCATCATAAAGTCCAACAATATACTGTCCATGTACAAAACAAAACATGATGTACGCTATCGTTTGCCCTCATATAATGCTTCTGGGTCGCAACGCAAATAAAACAGGAGATGGGGGTGAAGACAGATGGTGTTGTAGACGCTCCTCGCAAAAAGAAAACAAAAGTTAACCAATTACTTTTTCTCGTTACTGGGTCAAAACGCAACTAAAATACGTTCGTCATTCCCGTTTGCAAAACAAACAAACAAAAAGTATAGTACCGAGTTGCTTACAACACCTTACGTACGCGCCTGACCCGACCAATATCCGCGGCAACGGTCAAGCCGGGGTCAAACGAAGATCAAACGAAGGTCAAAAGATGGAGAAAAAAAACATGGTCTTTAGTTAACCGACCTCAACGCTAGAAGTAGTCGCACCACGCTGCCCGAGCGGAATTCTTTCTGGAGATCGAGGGACCCGATGAGCGGTTTGCTCAAACGGGTCCCTCCCCCGCACCTGAGACACGTTTTTTTTAACTGCCTTCGTGCGGCGGCGCTGCCTTCCTTTATGTGGGTTAGTTTCGTACTCTTGGGTCGTCTGCCTCAGAAACGAGAACGTTGTCTATGCCCCTGATCGAAGAACTTTCTGGACGCTGCGGGAACGAAACCAAGAGGAAGACGGGGATACGTGTACTCCATGTTGTGCGGGAATGTCTGATCGCCTCGGGGTCGGGAGTCGTTACTGAGACAGACGTGAGCTCTCGTGACGGATTAACGGAGACGAGATTAGGAAGTGGCAGACGGGTTCGTCTTGTAGACACCGCAGGCTAGCGTCGCGCGCGTTGCAGCTCGAGACGCGCTGGAGGTGATGCTTACGCAAGCCAGGTGGCGCTGCAGATGACTATACCAGAGCATTAAAGAGAGTTTGGTCAATGGAGGCGCGGTAGAGCCAGGGCGTGCACCAGACGCAGAAAGTGGGCTTGACAAGCTCTCTGGCCAACCAGAAGCCTGAAAGAATCCACTAGTGGTGGTAGCGAGAAACTGTTTTAATCAAAGGTATATGTTGGTATATGGTTTTAATAAGCGCGCAAGAGTAAAGTGTAGTAAGCCTTTATGGTTTTAAACAGGATGCACGTGATGTTTTAATCATGATCATGCAGGAAGATGTAAGAAACGAATCTGGCCGATCAACTCTGTTTTCTGACAGTGAGCGCTCGGACAGGCAGATTCCCGGCCCTCGGCGATTGGCGTAAAGATTATGTCGATCGTTCCGTATAAGGAGTATTCACTGGGCGCCATATTTGTGGGAGATGTCTAGAGCGCATGCTCTGAACGAGCCAACATTAATAGGCTGCTAAGAGCGGCAATCTTGAGTGTACGGAATGCACGTTACAAAAGAACTGTGGAAGCTCGCCATGAGCACGCGCTCAGCAGTCGTGCACACAGCTATGACCGCCCAGTGAATACTTCATAGGGTGTATGTCATTCTGTTTGGTGATGCCATATCTGTAGTACGCTGATGCTGACACGCGCTCACGGGCAAATAGCTAGAAATCCACGAAATATAATGTCGCCGTAGCACAGTCAGCGCCATCAACATTGCAGGGACACGCTCTTTCGCGCGCCTCTGAACAAAAGATAAAACTAAACGTGCGGTGATAAATGGCGAGCCACCACCCTAAGCATAGCGCCATGAAGGCACCTAATACTCCTATAGTCGCACTCTTCCACCATGGCTTTGAATGACCCTGATTGAAACATCACGTGCACCACATTTTCAGTCACCGAGAGTTACTGCAACGCACTTATTAAGTTTGTTTCTCGCGACCACCACCAGAGTATTATTTGCGGCTTCTGGTTGGCCACATTCGAATTTGTGAAGAGGCCCTGGAACACGCCCAGTTCGCTTTCTGCCAATGGCGCCTCCTCATTTGTTTCCTATACTTCCCAACGAATGGCCAAACTCTCTACATATACGGCTCTGGACTATACTCCGTGTCACTTTATTCCGTCTCACTAAAACCGTGCAGTACAGCCAAAGCTACAGGGGAGAGGGCGTCACAACATGTTTAAGAGGAGGGCAAGAAGGAACAGGAGAGGAAAGGTTAGGGAATCCTCAGCCTCTCTCTCCTGTTTCTCCTTTCCCTCCTCTTGAACAGGTTGGACACGCTCTCTCCCCCGTAGCTTCGGTTCTGCACGGTTTCAGTGAGACAGGCGATCGAAGGCAACGCTAGACAAGGGTCGAGAGGGCACTAGGAAGGTTGGGGGGGAGGAGAGCCTCCTCTCTTCTCGTAACGCCTTATAGCCGGTGACAGGTCAAGAAAGAAGTGGAGCCCTTCCCACCTCTTTCACTTCAGCGGAGCGAACGGTGGAGAGGAGGTCGCCTCCTCACCAGCGTCCGCTCTGCCAAAGGGGAGAGAGGTGGGAGGGTCTCCCACTTCCTTCTTGACCTGTCACCGACCATAGGGCTCTCCTTTCTCTGCTCTCTCTCCACTACTATTGGGACCAGGCACTGCTAGTGGAAACGAACACTGCTAGTGGAACCGGCCAGAAGCTCCTCTTTCCTATAGACCTTTTCCGGCATAACCTCAAACCAGCCAGTAACTGACGTACCCTCGACCTGGTGCATTTTGGATTGCCCGCTGACACAGGGTATGCAACCGCCAAAGGTATGGGCGAAAAGGCTTAAGAACGGGACGTCGTGCATGAGTTAGTTCCGATTGCGCTTTTACCGTGCTGCAATTTCCGAAAATCTACGGTTGTCTGGTATACCTCTGCGTGGTCGTCGGAGGGATAAATATTTTAAAAGCATAAGCACAAAAGCAGAAAGTGTGCCATGAGCATGAAGAAGCTGCAGCGCGAGTGTGGCTGCAATGTTATCAGAGCTTCGCATTTTCCCAAGAATCCTTATTTATGAAGTCCAGTCGATTGTGAGCTTGAATCTCGAGAGATTCGTATCAGACTCAGCGTCACGTTTAAGCTCACGACCACGTCGTCTACGACAAGAGGACCGATTTTAATTCCCGGTGCAGAGGGTCCAATTAGGTTATCACTGCAAGCCCCATGGCATGTGAAAGGTATGAAAGTCTACATGCTACCACTCAAGATGGAGCTATCAAATGCCAGAGAGCTTACCTGCATAGACTACGTTAAGACTGCTCATATACGTATACTTCGCTGTGGAAACTCAATCGAAACACCCCACCGTCTTCGTCCTCGTTCTCTCGAGGGGGCAAGGTGATGACCTGTGAGTAGCCAGCTGGATTCAACCGGACAAGCTCCAACCAAGTTATTGCAGCCCACCATAGCCAAGTCCAGCCAAGTTCCCCCATACCCACACCGTTGCCTGCCCGGATAGCTGTGCTGCCAGAACTAGCCAGTATTTCTTTCTAAGCCGCCAGACGGCGTCGTCGGCACCGCAATTCTCAAGATGGCGGCGCCGTTAGAAAAGGTCTATAGACCTATCAAAAAAAAAAAAAAACGTGTGCCGGTGCCATTTTGAGTGTTCATGCGCATGGCGCGTGTTTTCCTCGCTTTCGAAGTGACTGAACACGCACATGCTGCGCTGTGGAGATCGCACGCTGGACTGTGATGTTGTAAACATTGAAAGGTATAGACCAGTGTCCGAACACCTCGCCCCCAGCGATAAAAATGGGAAATAATAATCTCAAACGCAGGCTCTCGTGAAGAGAGGGGCTGCGCATAAAAATTATTTTTACTTTTTACAGGATTCGTTGCATCGGAGTTTTTCTTGGAGCTTCGTGATTATGCATTTCAGACGTTCTTGCATTACCATATCTGCGAAGGTTTCTTAAAAAACGGAGTCTCGCAAAAAGCGCAGCCCCTACTGTGTCATGGCGTCGGCAAAAACAAACATGGCGGCGGCCATGGAGCAGAGCAGACACTTGTCTATATAGTCACTTGCAGGCGAAAGAACGGCAGGAGGGGCTTCAGCTGTGCGCGCCTCCCGCGCGAGCTTCGTCGTATACCTTCGATAACGTTTCGGCGTCTCGCGTATCCTCGAGCACGTGCTCGCCACCAAAGCACAGCGGAAGGCATGTTGAGCACGTGCTTGGCGTTCGAAAACCATGCCCTGCTGTTCTTATACTGCCAGGGACTATAAAAAAAAATGTTTACAAGGAACTAGAATAAGAGGTATCGTAGCGAAGAAAACAATAAATAAAACTGTTACTATATAAGAACCGCATGCAGTAGAGGCTGCTCTCACATAAACAACGCTCCGCCTCATTCTCCGATGAGACTAACGTCCGTTCACCCCTAAGCTGACAGAGTGGTGTGACTAGAAAACTGGCTTATTTAGAACAATTATTAAAACGTACACAGGTAGTGCAAACCGGAAAAAATGGGTGAGCCGGTTGCCCATCCGATCGCCTCGATGGTCTCGGTAAACACAATATGGCGGATACTCAAAAGGGGGTGATGTCCATCACGCTAATGCTGACGCCAACAGGTGGAAGCAACGCACCCGCCGGACCTATCAACAGCCTCCTTTCATCGCCTGACGCCGCTCTCTGTACGTGTGGCTATGGGGCGGTAGCGTGATCACGCGGCGAAAAGATAGACATTTACGATTGGTTCAACGAACAGGTATCTTCCACCACAGTGTCATGCTCGGGGTGAACAGAGTTTATAGGCGCATTGGGCGTTAAGCCCGATCCCGCTGCTCATCCATCATACAAAAGACACGTTGTCCGCAAGACATGGTGACAGATTAATCTGCGGCACATGCTTCAGGCATGTTCGAATCACGTTTGCTTCATACATAGGTGCGCTTCGAACATGTCTGCAGTCAGTTTTTATTTGACTAACATGACTAACACGACTAATCCGTCATACGAGGAAGAAGCACGCTTCAGACAGTCTTGTGTATGATGTGACCACGGCTTTAGGCGGAGCTTTGTTTCTCTGCACGCCAATCCTGGAAAAAGAGTGCTGAAGGTTGATCATTCCTTTCCTTGACGTCAGAAAAATTGCGCGCTTGTTTTGGAGTGGCGTGGGGACGTTATTTCTCTCTGGGAACACGGGCGGTGGAGACTCTTCTGAAAAAGAAAGTGCTTATGCTGCGACAGACTATACGTATAATCACTGTCAGTCTAAGAAAAGCAGGGTTTCGACGAGTGTGAAACATCTCATGATTTCACCGAAGCCAATGAGATTGCTGCTTTAGCCGATAAGGAAGAACCAATCAATCAGAAGCAAGAAGCGTGACGATTATCGAGGCATGCTGCGTGGCTTGCAGTGACGTTACGTCAGCAGTCATTGTGGTAGCTTCGCATTGTAGGAGCGTCGTAATCACCAAATAAAATTTCGACGTATACCTCCGCTCGTTATGACGCATCGAGCGCGAGACCGGGAGGAAACCTAGCAAAAGGTACGACACCGGTGGGATCAGATGACCCTTGCTCGCAACTACACTGCGATGAGGACGATGACGTCACGACGCTTTGGACAGGTAAAAGGCGGCAGAGTGGCTCGCCGCATGCCCTGCTGCAATCGCTGCACGTATTTTTTTGGCAATGAATGCGGTTTACGTTTAGTTCTGCCCAAGTTAAGTGCAATAACTGAATTCGTGGAAAAAAGCTATATAGGTGTCCTCCACTGATCTCTATGTCTATTTGCTGGATCGCGTTTGGCCAGCTCCGCCTATGGACCGGAATGCGGTCACTGGCGGCCATCTTTAGGTAGAGTTATATCATCTCTAGCCATCATTGTAATATGGCGGACAGCGCAATGGCGGCAGGCTACCATAAAAAAGCCGTGGATCTAGTACACTGTACCGTGGGTGATATTTCGTGCTTGATTGAAGTTGTTCGACGAAGCAGACTCTTGAAACCCGGCGTGAACGGTAGCCTCATCTTTGAGGACCCGGCGAAAGTTCTACGAAAGCGCAGCACCGGGGAAAAGCAGCGCAGCTCGCATCGAAAGCAGACTCCGTAGCGGCGTCTGCTTTCGATGCTTCTTTCGATGCGACTTTCGATGTGTGCTGTGCTGCTTTTCCCCGGTGCTGCGATTTTGTGAAACTTTCACCGGGTCCTCAAAGATCGGGCTACCGTTCACGCCGGGTTTCAAAAACATGTTTCGTCAAATAATTTCAATCAAGCACGAAATATCACCCACCCTATTTTGACGGCAGCCTGCCACCACACCTGCCAAAACGCTGTCTGCCATGGATGGATGACAGTGGCTGCAGGAGCTGTACCTTGGCTAGAGGTAATATAACTCTACCTAAAGATGGCCGCCAGTGACCGCATTCGCAGAGCGGGCAAACGCGATCCAGCAATTGTCATTGAGATCAGTGGTGTCCTCCTAAGTCAGATTTCTCGAGTCAATGCGGAGAGCAAGTTGTCTGCTTCCGCGCAGGGTTGCGGTGACATATGAGAACGACGCCGAGCTCCGATTGGCTTTGATTGAAAGGACAGTGGCTAAACCTCAATGCTGGATTCCTTGAGGCCTACCCACTATTTTGTTTTTCAATCAGCCAATAAGAGCTCGGCGTTTTGACATCATCGCAACCCCTGAGCAAGAAGCGGGCGAACTTCCGCTCCTCATAGGGGAGTTTTCGTAGACCGCGTTTCCTTTCCGCTAATCCCTCTGCAACGGAGAAGCCGCTACTGCGCTGCGCGCCGATGGCCTTGACTGTAGAGTTCCGGGTATCGCACGCGGCTTGCGGGGAGCGTTGAGGGACGACGAAAGCGATCTACGAAAACTCCCTAATGAGGTTGAAACACTAGCCAGTAAGAACGTCGAAGAACCAAATATGATTTGAAAGGGGCAGTGCAACGATATTCAAATGGAATGTTTTTCACCTTGCACGAGCTTACAGGCACTAGTGGGACTCAAGGATACTCGCACGCAACGCCACTGGCCAAGAAACTCCTTTGTTACGGTGTAATTTCAAGCACAAAAGGCAGCGTTTTCGTTCAATCTCTCCTTTGCAAACTTTTATGACGAAACGTGGGGATCGCAGTACACCTCAATGACGATATTTGAATGCGGTTCAAACATTACACCCGAATACGGGGCACGCGATTCGGGCTCGTGATAATTACTAGCGCAGAAGCATTCGGGTGGGCCCGTGTCCAATCGCTGCAGTGACGACAATAGCCGAGCCATAACAATGTCTGGAACTTAGCGCGTATCGATAGTGCTTTGCTCAGCTTCGCGCTGTGATCAACTGGCAGCATATAAGTGGCTCCAGATCACGTGGCCACTTGTTCGTGCCGCAGTGAAGGGGTGAAAGCTGCTCGATTTTCCTTTAATTGTATCCTGGGACTTCTGTTGCGTGGGGGAAAACGAACGCGATGCTTCATAAGTCATTAACGTCAGGGATCCGTTTTAACGGTATATGCGCACAGTACGAAAATTGTTCCATCGCCCCTTTAAGAAGAGGTTCTTCTGTATGTCTTGACTATAGCGGAGAAACCCTTTGCAATCTTTTAGAACGCCTCTCAATCGGCAGGTGAAGCAATCTGGAGTCTCCTTCCCTGCCCGAAATATGGTGGTCGTCTTGGGAGTTCGATTCACCCATTTTAACGAGTCTTGCGCGAGTGAAACACGTGTCTTTTAATACTCCGTTTCACGCATGATCACATTCCAAACAGTTTTTTTTATATTTTTTGCCCGATTGACTTTGCCCGTGTACTCTCTTTGTATTACCCTTTTAGGATCTTTATGGCGAACTAACATGTCCTATATGCATCGGATACTTTGCGTAGGGTGATGAATAGGGTCTAAGTTTTGGTTTTCCACAAAAGCCAGCGTGGCGCCAATAGACCCTTTCCGAAATTCAGTGCCATCTGGTGGCTGAAATGGCAGTTTAACTTTTGCCATACGAATGGCGGCAATGAACCCGTAGCCTGCAGTATTTTATCGGGCACCGTCACTTTTGCATGTCAACGGCAGACGAGAATAAACTCTTCGCTATACAGGTTTTTGTGGATCATCTCTTCCAGTGTCGATTTCCACAAAGACGCAAGCAGTCAGAACGAAGCGCCAGCCCAGACAGACGCCTTGATAAAGTTCTATAAGTCAAGGGGTTTCGAAGTCGATTTTGTGCCACTAACAGGTTCACTGGGCCCGAATTAGAGAAATGAACGCTTACGCAGCGCTTGCATTCAATTCCGGCTTCGCAACATGCTAACGTCTAGAATGTATAGGCCTCGAATCCTCAGATTAGGAGTATCTTCAACATGTTCCTTCATCAGTAAATAGAAAGCCGCCATTGGTATGGCACATATGCCATTTTTCAGATGATGATGATAGTGATCAAAGTGGCCAGACTGAATTTCGGAAAGGGTCTAATTGTGAACAAGCTGAAGATATCTTAGTTGTCAAAATGAGTACGCAAATATTTTGTTTGGTTATTGAATACGATGGCGAATTTTATCACAAACCTTTATTCCGATAGTGCATATAGTACAAACTTTTTAATTATTCTGAAGCATAATGTTGCGTGATCTCTGGTGAAAATATTTTTGGTCCTCGCTAGTGTTTTTATGTGTCTGCGTAAGCGGGTTCGTAGAAATGTTAGACGGCGAGGGACGATTTTCGTAGCAGAAAGTTTATTGCCGGCAATTATTGATAACATAACACAGATATAATACATCTAATAAAACCGCTTTATATAACTCCAATATTTCTGCGTGCCTTCGGAAATCTACTAAACACAAGAAGAGATAACCGAAGCACCTCATGTGATTTATACACATCTCTCTGTAACAGTTAGTAAGGTAAATATTCTTCAAGAAGCTCTACTTAAATGTAGCTCAACTACAGTCAGCAATTCTCATGTCTACGTAAGCGCACTCACAGGTCAAGTATTGTCGAAAAAGCTTCTCATATTCTTCATTGAGCCTGTAGATAAACGACCCAATCCGTGGCAGCACTTGAGTATTATAGTACCTAGGACCGTTTGCTCGATACTAGTTAACTTTAACCACGGCAAAAAAATTAACCGACCTTCCCTACTAGGTACATGCAAGTACCTAGCCACCTAATAGTTGTAACCTGATGGTTGTAACAAATATGAGTGACTTTCGTCGTAAACTTTCTGAAAAATGGGAACCAGAATACACACGCTTTAGGGTTTTCGCAATGCAGCACGGAATACATTTGAGCTTAGGAATCACTTTTTGTTGCTCGTGGTACAAATAATAGGTAACGTGAAACCAAATCATCCCGTCTTTGACAAATTATTCAATATCTGACTGTCTGAAATCAATAAAAGCATCGTTGAAATTTCCTTCTCTGTGCAATATAGGACGTACGACGAAGTTCAGTGCTTGAAACAATGAGGAAGAAGAGAGGAGTGAAAGGCGGGCGGCAAACCGGCTGCGTGGTTGGCCCAGCGTGTAATAATAAAACCTTCTTCATAAAATAAAAATTCACCCACTTCGGTTCCCGTGGAAATTGGTGCGCGGCCTGCTTCTGCCTGCCATCAATGCTCGGTCGATCGAGTCAAGACAATCCATTAGGATTCCAAAGACGTCGTCATGTCGACAATTACCGCGTCTCTTTGGGCTTAGGAATGGCCAGAATCAAAAGACGAGATAAAAAAATGAGACGTTTAGAAATCTCTGTAATGCGAAATTAGAGCGCAGGTCTTGAGAAGGAGGAGGAGGAAAGGGGAAGGTATGCCCCTCCTACTTCCCCGTGCCTCCCCTCCTCCTCTCCTTAATTCCCTCCACCTATAAACCTCCTCCCGTCCACCTCCCCTCTTTTCCTCCTCCCCTCCTTCTCCTCCTTCACCCCTCTTCCTCATCCTCCCCTACTCCCATCCTCCTCCGTACCCTCCCATTTTCCTCCTCCTCCATACCCTCCCCTCCTCCCACAGTTTTTCTGCTAAATTTAGCTGGAAAATTGACACCATGTGATCTGAACACCAATTCAGTTTCCCCGCTAAATTTTTCGGGAAAAATGACGTCAGATGACCTCGTGTCACGTCACCCACGAACAAATTCAGTTTCTCCGCTAGATTAAGCGGGAAAATTGACGTCACGTGACCTTAGCACCAATTCGATTTCCCGCTAAATTTAGCGAGGCGGTTACGCCGACAGCGACGGCGATGCCGCTATACGCGGGAACGGGCGCCTAAGAGCTGCGGTCTAAATTGGGTTGAGGTCATTGCTCATGCTTTGCAATTTAAGGGAAGGGAATTTAAGGGAAGGCAATTTAAGGAATTTAAGCGAGCAGCGCTCGCTATGAAGGGCACCGCCATATTTCTCCACC
Source organism: Ixodes ricinus (assembly GCA_037355805.1). Taxonomy (NCBI): domain Eukaryota; kingdom Metazoa; phylum Arthropoda; class Arachnida; order Ixodida; family Ixodidae; genus Ixodes; species Ixodes ricinus. The sequence continues at coordinate 96,458 of JAZHYW010055754.1, read as the reverse complement.
GTCCTTACTCTGCCGGTCACATGACCTAAAATTCCCCCTCAAACGGGAATGTGGTTAATTTACTGCCGCGATTAAAGTTAACCAGTTTCGAGCAAACGGGCAATGGGACAACACAGTGTTAGGCGAGGAAAACAAAACGTGTTTTTCGCCATGTAAAAATGAACTACCTACTAATTTCTGAAAACTCAGGTTTCGCCAGAATGTAGCGCTAATGCGTGGGACAATGCGCACAAAAACACACACACACACACAAAAAAAAGCTATGGTCACATGTGGAAAAAGTTAGGACCATAAGCTTACTTTAACTACCGGATAAATTCTATAACCAAAGACGCCGTCGCGAGCCGCAGAAGCAGACAGAGCACTTCTGTATTCCCCGTTTCCCTCTCAAATGGCACAACTGCAGATCACAAGCAGACGTCAACTAGGACGTCGTTCGCTTGTTCACGTCCGCCTATTCCACTTGTCATTGACCGTGGCGCAGTCTGCGAAGTGCGGCAGAAAACAGGAGCATGCCGTCTGCTTTTACAGCCCGACGGCGCTTTCCTGAAGAAAAGGACGATTTTTTTTCTTCTTATTATATATTTTATAATCTTAGCCTTTTCGAACTTTGACATCCTATTCCAACCGCTAGCACTACACTCCAGAAAACTCCGAGCTTTCGGCAGTGCGTATAGTTCATCTTTACACGAGGAAAACACGTGTTGTCTGTTTTTAGCGCCTTTCACCCTGTACTTCCGAGATAGACACCCCAGCTTTCGATCTCTGATAAGCTCGTCTTTCGTACATGGCAAGCAAGGTCATCTACACTCTAAAAAAAAGTCTGTGGGTTCGCTTTCCTTCAGAACATAGGGCAATGAGCAAGTGAATCGTCGTGCCCATTTTCCCCGAGCACATCGCATATTCAAGGCCTAATCGTGTTATGAGCTTCGTTATTTGCTGGGGTCCTTCGCCGTGATTGGCTGTCTCGGGTTCTGGAGGAAAGGGAAATCAGACCTCGTTTTAGAGTGTGCATAGATATCCGGCCCTGTTCGTTCCAATAAATAACTAGAGTTCAAAGTGCGCTTCTCTGTGTGACAAACAGCTTAATAATATTGATTAAAAAAACACGTAACAACGAAAAAATTAACAACAACGAATAATAAAGAAAATATAAATGTTGTAGCTCATACAGGGTGAACCCGATGGCGAGTTGGCTGTTTGCAGAAATCGGTTAAAGAACGTACTGCGCTACATTTTACTACGCAGGCACCCAAGGGTGATAAATTTATTATTTTTAAAGCGTGAAAATATGAACTCAGGTTAGTAAAAAAATTTATATATGTGTATATATATATATTTAATGTTTCTTATGCACAAGCGACCAGCTATCCTTTAAATTTTCTGAAATCATCAAATAGCGTTCTGGACCACTGGAGCGCTTAATAAAACAAAACAGAACAAAAAAATAAAACAAAAGTGTGGCTGACATTTTTTTTTTAATTTTTACTTAGACAAAATAAACGTCCTACTCACCTACATTGGATCGTTCGATGGTTTCACACCAATTAGGCTCATAGCAAATGGAGTTGTTTTCTTTGTCACTAATTTACTCTGGTGAAATCACCCTTCCATAATAAAAGCAAAAAAAAATCATCACACGGTTGGGCAAATATCCAAAGCCTGCAACGTTAATTGCATCATAATCTGCATGCCGTCCCTTGAAAGAACCAACGCGTCAACGGATTCACCCTGTAGAACAAGGCAAAAGCCCAAATAGAAGTGACAAAACTCAATAGTCGGTGACAGGTCAAGAAGAAAGAAGCTCCTCCCACCTCTTCCTTCAGCAGAGCGAACGCTGGAGAGGAGGTCGCCTCCTCTCCAACATTCGCTCTGCTAAGGTGGAAAGAAGTGAGAGGAGCTATCCACTTTCTTCTTGACCTGTCACCCACTATAGTCAGTTACAGGATGGGAACGGGAGGGAGGAGTTTCAGATGTCCTGCCTCCAGCGCGAGCCTTCGATAACGCTTGGGCGCCTCGTGAGCTTCGTGCGTGCGCGCGCAGCCAAAGCACGGTGGAAAGCAAGAAGCGCGCGTGCGCCGGAGGCCGTTCTTTTGAAAGAGACGCCGTGCCGTTCTCACCTTGTGAGTGACTACACATGTTATGAGTGGGGAATCACTCTACACGAGAGGGTAAAGCCATCGATCCGCAAACGTACAGCTCATAACAACATTGGCTGGTGTCGTACTCAGTGCTGCATGTGAAGGCTGGTTCACACGTTTGCAACGGTTTCGTTCGCATGCAACCGAAATGACCGTAACGACCAAAACACCGCAACGACCGTCACTCGTGGATCGCTTCGCGAAGCTGTTCCTTGCATCGCTCGCCATGCTGTGTACGGCAAGCATTTGTCCCGGTGACTTTGCCGTTAAAGTCGTTTCGGTTGCATGCGAACGCAACCAACGCATATGTGTGAGCCAGCGTTTTGAAAAAAGCTCCTTCCCTCCCCGCTTTTCGGATTTTCAGCTTCCACTTTCCACCAACACGCTTCCGTTTGTTCGGTGCGTTTGCTGTTTTACACAGTGTTATTCGAATTGTCTTGCAACTATGCGGGTAGAAACGGGGGAGAGGAGGAAATGAGAGCGCCGAGCTCTGATTGAGATGATTAGTGGGTAATCGCAGTGTTCGAACGCGTTCGAACACTGCAACACTGATTAGAATGATTAGTCTCTACTCGGTGTTTGTACGTGGGCACCGAACATCGGATGCCGGCGATTGATGTTCGAATGCGTTCGGACAGCGAGTAGACACAAAGGCAGCCAGCTTTGCGTGTACCCACTAATTACTCCAACCAGAGCTGAGCGCTCAGGTGTCCCTGCGCGAACTCCTCTCCTCCTCTCGCTCAGTTTCTCCTCGCATAGCAGGTCGACGATTTGATGGATGGATGGATGCATGCGGTTGAGCCCTTTGAATGGGGCGTCAATTAACCCCAAGAGAGTATTTTTTTGTTAACGTTGTTAACCGTTTGCGCTCATTTTGTCTGAGATATCTCTAAATCAAAAGCTAAAAGGCAACAAATCGCAGATGGCACTGACTCTGAACAATCTGGTGTTCCCAGGGAATGAACGTCCTGCCGCAGGATGCAATAACGTCATGAAAAGAAACGCTTTTTGTTCAAAGATGTAGAGACCGGTTTCACGAATGCAGGTCAAATGGTTTGCAGCGCGGGAACGCTGCGTCCCACAGATCATCACGTATTCACACTGTCTCTCTTCGCCGTACCACTTTATTTTATTTTATTGTAACGTCAGCTCCTTTTTTTTGTAATCTTTCTTTGTTTGATTTTCGTCACTTTTTGCCTTAGAAAATCGGTACAAGCTTTGTTGCGACGACGCGGTGTCAATATATCCAGGCATACGATAACTGTGACTATGTTAGTATTTTTTCTCTCTCTTCAGCGAGGTGAAAAAACACTTTAATAAGTCTGGAGCGTTTACCTTCCCGCCAAGAGCTTGGGAGAGAATTCGCTGCGCTCGGCGAATAGGGCGAAGTTAAACGTACGTTTAAACATCAAGAAAAAAGGAGAAAAAAGAAGCAGCCTGCTTTGCGACATTGAGCGTGATGTTTCAACCTACTAAATTTCACAGCGCAGACAGTTTTTTTTATAAAGATTTAGACATATTTTTGAACTCATCATTCGCCAAGCTTCCAGGCTCTACCATGTGTCTTGCGGGAACGTCGACGCTCTCGATTTGTTAAACCGCGTTCACACTGCGTGTACATCGTACAAAAGACACTCTGCAGACTTTATCTGAGGCGTGCTTCATCTTTGTATATACGACGGTCCTGTTACATTGGTCATGCAAATAACTGTTTGTTGACATGTTCGAACGTACTACATACCTATGAAGCACCCCAGCTTAGCGACACCGTGCCTTTTGTCTGGTGTAAAAGCGGCGTGACTCAGGCTAATTTTCCTGGAGCGAAAAAGAGACGAATTTCGCCCGGCGGCGTTCGCTCTGCGCGTAGCGTCCGAAGAGAGATATATCAACAGTAGGTTGGCCCATGTAGTCTTCGCCCGTATCTCGCTTCAAAGAAAGATGTTGTGACCATGATGTCGGACCTAAAGCTTACTCCGAAACCGGCAGAGCACCGTGCGCTTGCTTGCTTTCTGGGGTTGCATCTCGGGACGAGACCGCGTTGTGGTGGACGTGTTGGCCACGGCTGGAGGTCATAGCTGACTGAAATCTCCGCCGTTTCTGGTGTGCACGCCGTTGGTCCCTGCAAGAGACCTTTCGGTAAATCATACAAGCACCAAGTAGCATGCTGCGAGTGTAGTTACACGCGCACGTGCTGGCGTCTGCAGCAGTATAACTAGTATAACTGTCCTAAAGCTAAGGCCTAAAACAAATGGCATGTTAGACGCGCGTTCGACAACGCCTTATTTTGGCTATTCACTTCTAATCTTTTTATAAGGTGAAGCGCGTGCGGCGCGTAGGCCTACATTCCAAGAATTCTTCCTAATGATTGTGTGATTTAGCAATAGGTCTAGTCATTAATTTTGTTTTTACAAAACTTATGCCTCAGTACCACTAGAGCGACAAACAGAGACATCCGACACCGACAAACCGCAAGCACATGCAGCAAGCACGGCAAGGTATATTTGGCAGGCTTGTAATCACTCGTGCTTACTAAAGCCACTGGATCCCGGGAAAGTAGCGCCATTGCCTTCCTTGCTTACAAACAGGACACAAACAAAACATACAGGCGACCAAAACCTAGCAACGCGATTGGTTGATCGGTTTTTGTTGCCGTGGCAATAGCCATTTCTATCATTTTAAATCTGCAAATCTTCGGAAGGGGGCCCTTTGAACCAGCCGCGCTAAGATCGCTATGGAGCGCCACCGTATTGAAAGAATTCAGTGACAATATAAGCGTCCTTGGCAGTGTGTATGAAATACACTTATCGATCATGCTTATCTCCACAGATCTCATAATCTCTCATGCGTACCTCCACGGATCGCTTACGCCCTCGAAAGAGGTGCCTTTAAGGATACAATAAATGAATGAATGATATTGCACTTATTGCATATTTCGAAAGGAGTCCTTTTTTTATGTTTTCAAGTTATGACGACAGATGTTTTGGCGGTTCGAAGATGTGCGCTTCTGTCGCAGGTGTGAGAATAACAACATCTCGATAGAAAATACATGTCCTTATGAGGCTATCTGTCACGCCAATTTTTGATCGGTTCACAAATAATGAAATGATCAAGAAGAAACTGCATATTCAATCAGGGGCGGATGCAGGAATTTCCTGAGGGGGGGGGGGGGTCAGGTGTTGGTAAGCGTACCATTTGTTTAGGAACCCCTCCCCCTCTCCCTCGTTTCACGCCCTAAATTTTACACATGCAGAAATCAAGAGAAGGGTCAGGACATCCGGACCCCCCTCTAAATCCGCCCCTGTATTCAATGGACCAAAATGGCGACCATTCGGGGAGTTTGGTGCTATACGTTTCCCAGGATCCAGTGACTTTAGAGCTCAATTCACGAGAACGTGTAAGACTGCAAGCTTCTGGAGGCATAATTACGAACCAGCGCACCGGTGAACAACTACTCAAAAATCAAAAGACACAAAAAAATAAAACACTTACGACTTTATTAGAAGTAAGGCCGGCGGAGACGTGCGTTTTGGGGGAACACACTCCCAACGGTGACCAAAACCGAACAAAACCAAAAGGCGCTATTGGATGGATGCCAACAACTGTTTCGGTCACCCTTGGGGGCTTTCCCGCCGACCGCGACATCTACTTGCGGCTTCGCTCGGTAGTTTCTCGTTTGGCTGGCTTGAGCCGGTCAGTCGCCTCCTCTTGTTTCTACCCTTATGCATATCGGTGTCCGAATTGTTTATGTTCGTCACTCTACTGGGACGCGGGCATTACAACAATGACACGGCCACCTGGTACTACAGACTATATATCGTTTAACGTGGCGAAGATTGGCGGCTGGGTACGTGGCCCCATGTTTGACACTCAAGCGCGTGCATTAACGCTCAAATTAAAGGCTCGATAAAGTCGCACAGTCGCGCTAACACAGTTTTTGTAACAGTTAAGCACCAAGTTCGAACTGTCTTTCTTTTAGAGCGCAGCTCTCAGGCGCCAGTTTCCGCATATAGCGGCGTCACCGTCGCCGTTGGCGTAACCGCCCCGCTAAATTTAGCGGGAAACTGAATTGGCGTTGAGGTGACGTGACGTCAATTTTCCCGCTAAATCTAGCGGGGAAACTGAATTTTTTCATGGCTGACGTGACACGAAGTCATGTGACGTCATTTGCCTCGCTAAATTTAGCGGGGAACTGAACTGGTGTTGAGGTCACGTGGCGTCAATTTTCCCGCTAAATTTAGTGGGGAAACTGTGGGAGGAAGGGAGGGTATGGAGGAGGAGAAGCGGAGGGTATGGAGGAGGACTATTGGAGGGTACGCAGGAGGAGGAGGATGAGATGAGGAAACGAGGGGGGCAGAGGAGGAGGGGAGGAAAGAAGGAGGGAAGAGGAGAGGAGCAGGGGAGTGTACGGAGGAGGAGGGGCATACCCTCCCTCCGTATCTTCCCCTCCTTCTCCTCAAGAGCTGAGCTCTAATTTCTCATTACAGAGATTTGTGATCGTCTTTAATTTTTTGGTTATCTTGATGAAGGACAACGGTTGACTCAAGTCTCGATGCGAGTAACTTCACATGCATAAAAAAATCTATATAAGACATAGAGCAGCAAGGAGCCAATCAACAAGATAAAAAAGACCTCCTGCTGACCTGTTGCCAGACCTTAACCGCGTCGTTTAGTGTTGTTCGTTGGTACATCAACGCTAGTTTGCCCAAACACATGCGGTTTAACCGAACATGTAGTACCGCCACGCAAATGCGAAGTGACGTACGTACTACGTACACCCGGCCACACTGTTAGTGCAAACACTACAGCGGTGCCTTTCGCGCGTTACTTCGACGAGTCATTGGCGGGAATCAAATTTCGCCGCTTATGTAAGTGCCCCAAAAATTATGGTTTTCGATCATACCAGTAAGATTTGATAACATATTCTTGAATCGAACTTAAAATAAAAAAAATGGCGATCGCCTCTTCTTTTGTTTTTGTTATCAGTGTCGCGTTTTAATGAATTATGTGATTTCTGTACGAATGTACATATCTAACTGCAGACAGGCAAGGTGCGCACTGTCGGCCATAAACATGCAAGCTGACATTTGGCCGGTACAAAGTAGGCGCATACGCGACATCTGGCCGATACAGAGCAGTCGCATGTGCGACGTCCGGCCGATACCCGCGCGACAGTCCCATCTGTACGGTACTCACACGATGTCGCGCCGATACTATATATGCCGGTGGCGAAACGACGGTACGCCAATACCTGCCGGATAAGGGGCCGTGGTGCAAAACTCAGACATTCGGCAGATGTTAGGACCAATTTTTGACCGGCCCTGACACGACACTGTATCTCCGTGCTGCTTGGGATACATTGCAAGACAGTAGGGAAAGCCAAAGAGAAAGTTTGGTTGCGACATGCAGTTTTCCTTCTGTAATATCTGCGGTTTTTTTATGTGCTCTTCTATATCAAGCTTTAATCGTGGCACTTCAGTACCAACTCGCCTGCACCCATGCCCTTTTTATCGCCCAGATATCTCCCATTACCCCAAGACGTGATCTGCTGAAAGGCGCCCGTATTAACGAAATTAGGGAATAGTCCATACATATAATTAAAAACTTCGTTCAGAACCTACAATTCTCTCGAACTTTTGGACTGTTTGCTCGTAAGTTACCCTTATGTGCCGGAGTGCTTGTTCCGTTCACCCGTCCCTTGGGTGCTGAGACGTGCTCCGTGTCCAGGGTACCGTTCTTGCCGTTGGTGTGGCCGATGGACACTGCTCCGATGTCTCGACCGGAAGCCAGGGCCCCTCGTCCTCCCGATGGCTTCCTGAAGACGCGCGTCTTGAGCAGCATGCTTCCAAGGCGAGTGAAGGGCATCTCCACGGTCACGTAGAACACGGCCGAGATGAGCAGCGTCGTCAGGAAGTGGCCGCAGAAGGTGTACACCTGCCGTGACAGACAGTAGGCCGAAATCAGTAAGGACCAGCTTACGCATTAGCGTTTGCTTAGGACCGAACTCTTGTGATCTCTTATGACGAAAGAACACACTGGCACGCTGGCGCCGTATAAGATGACCCGGGAACTGCATTTCACTAGAGCGAAGATTTTTCAGTGTTCGCGAAGTCAAGTGTGCGTACTGTCTACGAAAAATGTTTTTTGTCAAATAGCTTTTTAAACAAAATAATATGCGAAAAAAAAGTGGAAATATCCGGTAACTGCAAGTGCTCCACGGCTAGCATCTAATGGCGCGAGTGTGTTCTCTTGTCGTAAGATATCTTAATAGATTTTAAGGCACATGGTCGTAAGCAGCCGAAAGTGTGTGAACCAGCATTAACGCCCTGTCCACATAAAGCCTTACAATCGACATCCGACATCCACCGAACCTGACGGACGCGCACGGCGCTGAGCCGACGTCTGCCGTCTGCCATCCGCCTGCCATCTCCTTAAAGTATATGGACGAAACATTTATGTCATCTATCGCCTGCCATAGGTGGATGGCCGGCGATCCATGGAAGCCATATGAATAAAAAGTGCATGTTGTTCCTTTTTTTTACGCGCCTTTTTTCCCCCTTCCCTGTCTCGGGTTTAGTAAAGTCAAGTATTCAGCAGCTCGCCTGCGCGCTCACTCTTTTTATGATTAGGCAGTTTCTCTTCTGCTTGTGAGGCTTTCATTTTGTTTACTTGCGAAGCATTTTGAGCTGAGCTACCAGTCTCCATTCAGCTGTTCAGCTCTCGAGGGTGCTACACTCTGAGAAAGGTCCCTTCTTTGTCTATTCCTCTTTTCCTACGAAGCACCACGTTGAATCCTGAAAAATACTTCTTTCGAAAATGAGAAGGAGGCTTTTCACTTAAACTTATCTAAAGAAAAACTTTTATTATTGTTGTGCACTCCGAAAATCGGCGCGAGGATATTCTGACGACGAAAAGTCCGAGACTAAATGAGTACTATATTTATATATACAGCTCATAATGTAAATCTATATTATGAAGTAGTGCGTCAGTCTCGCAGCTGCGGAAATCTTCCTTTGACAATTTTAACTTAATAAAGATATGTTCTCTCTCGGAACAAATAAAAAAATATATGTCGGGAAATTCCAGCATAGAACGAAAAATGCACACTATAGCATCTTCGCAAAGCAGCTAAGCATTCTTCCTCCCCCCCCCCCAAAAAAAAAAAAAATCATAAAAACAATTAAAAGTAATGTAAAACGTACGGTACTATATAACGCGAACCAAGGCCCGAAGGATGCAGACAACAGCGCTACAATGTGTTCCACACGCGGATTGCCTGAGCACCGGAAGGACAGGTGGATCTGTCGCCATGGGTATACCGCGCTCTGTATAGCGCGTCTCTGAGAGGTGCGTTCACCGCGTCTTTTTCCTGTGCTGTCGGTTTCCGGACGACGACGTCACAGCCGTGTAAAGCAGCGGTCACACTGCCAACGTAACATACAAAAGACAAGCAATGTGTACATGCTTCGGATAGAGTTGAAGAGTCTCCACAGGCAATTCCGCGGCATCCTTTCTGCAACGACCACCGTCTATTTAGTATGGAGCAGAGTGACCGCTGCTTACTGCTCGCCACGATTGACGTGTTCGGCGGGCACTGTGCCCTATGCGGCGCGCACCTTCTCGTACTGGCTGTAATAGATGAGGTCCCTCGTCCTGCTGGAGTGGTACAGGATGACCAGAGGGTGAATCAGGTAAGCCATGTACGCCAGGTTGCCCAGAGCGTTGAAGGGTTTCCACGATAGCAGAGCCTCGAGGAAGCCTGCATGCAGTATCCAGGGTCAAATTTCACTTCATTTACAACACGTGTGAGCAGTGAGCCACTTTATTGTTGAAGGCAATAGAGAGTTTTAGAATGGGGGCCCCGCATGCGCCGTGTTACGCCCCGAGCTGCTCGGGGCAACCAAAGCCTGAGGGCCCCATTTTCTTAACACTCTAATGTGGTGCGCAAGTACGTGCAACTTCGACGTAAAAACATATTTGGAAGGTCCGTAGTTGCACGTGCTTGCCCATGCACAAGAGTAGCGACATGGCGGGCGACGTCGATGTCAGTTACGTGGAGACAATGTCATGAATGTACATATTACAAATGAGCAAAGGTATACATGAACAAAAACAGACGTCTCAATCACAGCTGCGAGTTTATTAGAGGGCAACAGGTTTTAAAAGAGTAAGCTTAAATTCACGGGCATAAATAACCCTAATGTCTAAGATGTAATGACCGATTCTTCAGGCAAATAAATATGCCAACGTTTGACCGAAGTGGGCCTTTACCGCAGCGCTAAAAAACAGAGTTCTACTAAGATACCGAGCGTGACATCTCCCCGCATTACACTAACATGTCGCTTTACACGTGCAATATTACAAAATATTATCTCAGAAACATGCTCGAACGTTATCATTGAACATGCTAACCGACTTTGTGCTGCATTAATCGAAGGCTGATGTTCCAAGTGTGGCAGAAAAGTGTGTAGACTGCCGTGACGTCAATTCGCATGTCGGGCTATACTGTTCCGAAAGTTTCAAGCGTCTTCCTGCGTCGAATTGATACCCCAGGGCGCGTCGTGCTTCAAAAGCAGCAACGAACGACCACCGACTCAATGTAAGACTACTGATGCGGCTATCTCGATGACTCAAGATTAACGTAAAAATAGACGTACACATAGGTGCCATAGATCTTCATCGTCATTACCATGGTTGAAAATGCACATCTTAAGCTAAAATTCGTTGTATGGCGGGAAGATAGTCCGTATTAAAATGGGCATCTATTGACTCCGCTGCTGGAGAAGGGGCGGCTAACCTCAGGGTCTTTAGCGTGATTGACACAGTATAGGGAGTACATGACCGTGTGCAGGGTTCAGTGGCATCAGTGCTCTCAATTATCGCAACCAGCAGGGGCTTTTTGTATACCTGAAAAACGTGTGGAGTAGCCTGTACTGAATTCACTTCACGCAGCAAAGAATCGCCATTCTCTGCAGTCACATCGTATACAAAAGACACACTGCAGATATTACGAGCACGCGTCTGCAGGCACACGTCAAGTAGGTTCGAAGCCTGCTTCTTACGTGCTTTGAACATATCTGCAGACCGTCTTTTATACGATGTACTAGCAGAATTTGACCGCGGCTATTGGCGACGTGCGCGTTCGAAAGCGTCACTGTGGTCGGCCTTCCACTATTGGCCGAATGCTGACTATGACGTCGGCTAAGGATTTCTCATCGACGGAAATAAAAGTACTTTAAGAAATTAAATATTGACGGTGTTGGCAGTGTTCGTTTTAAGCGGGTTTCACATGCAGCGATTTTGGCCCTCGGCGCGATTTCTGCCGTCGCGGCGCTCTGGCCAGCCGCAGCGACAGAGCGGCACGGTTCCACCAGGTTGGAAATTTTTCGCCGCGGCAAAGCGGCAATTCCCGGCTGGCCACTCACAGCGTGGCGGGAAATCACGTGACAGAAGGAGAATTTTCCCGTTCTTGAAGCAGACGACAAGCAGAGAAAGTACGCAAGCGACTGCTTTGCGGTTTCTTTTTCCCGGCGGGTCGAGCATCTTTGCTTCAGCAGTGGCGTCGGAACTGTTCAGGAGATTATGGAGGAGGGGGATTGCTGTCCCCTTCCTCGGAATTTGTTTTCTCAATGAAACATGCGGCTCTTTTTTACTTTCCTCGCCTGAGTACCAAGTGTAGCGAGCGCAAGAGACGCTAATCGGAATCGGCTCGTGCGGGCGCTAGTAAGAAAACTAAAGACGAAGAAGAACTGAGCGACATTGACGTGTCTTTTCGAACACAGATCGTCCACCAAGTAAGAAAATGCACCGCGCCCAGTTCAATGAACTGCTTATGAGTGAAGTGTCGAAGCGTCGGGTTCTTTGGGACGCGCAGCTCAAAACATTGAGACAATGAGACCAAAGAGAAACTCAGGAAACACGTGACTGAGGCCGTGAAAGTGATCGCATCTGCTTGCTGCAAGCAACATTGGCCATCGCAACGACAGAAAACGCTCATGTGAAATGAAACCTCGCGATTCGTGCCGCCGCGCCGATAGCGGCAGCGATTTCGGCCGTGGAATCGCTGCATGTGAAACCCGCTTAGCGCAATGATTTCAAACTTCCACCATAGTAATTACAAACACCATCGAACTTGTTTTTCGCAAGGTAACGACGTCACGAGAGGGAACCATAGGAGGGCGCCAACAAAACATCTCGCCGCTAAAAGGGAACCTTGCTGCTTCCAAACAAGCCCCCGCGAGGTCTATTAGCGGCGAGATGTTTCGGTGGCGCCCTCGTTCGGTTACCTTTCGTGACGTCATTACCTTGTGAACAACAAGTTCGATGGTGTTTGTAATGGGCATGGTGGAAGCCGAAATCATAGCGCTCTCACAGCAACACTGCCAACACCATAAAAATTGAAGTTCTTACATTCCTCTTATTTACGTCGATGAGACATCCTTTGCTGACGTCATAGTCAGCATTCGGCCAATTCTGGTGGGCCGACCACAGCGACGCTTTCGATCGCTCACGTCGCTAATAGGGTTTCTTTGTTTTTTTCTTAATGATCGAAGATGCAAGGAGACTTATGGCCGGCTCGCACAGCGCACCACTTGCTTAAACGTTATACGTTGCCTCGGAAGCGACATTCGAGGCACGAATGTTCCGGTGACTTATATCGTACAACGTATGGGGAAACGTAAGTAAACACTCCGGTGCGAACGGGCCTTCTTCTGAACAAATAGCGCTCGTACCTCCGTGGCCTGTGACGCAGGCGAACGTGAGCCAGCTGAGGGCGACGCACCAGGCGACGCGGTGGGTGGCCGCGTACAGCGCAGCCACGGGTGGAGGCGGCAGGTCTGAGTTCCAGCGGTACGCTGCCCACAGTACAGCCACGCCCACTGCGAACGAGCTGCACCAGCCCGTGACCTGTGTGAGCTGGGAGATGAAACAACAAGGAATAAAGAAAATAAATTATAGTTCTCTATCGAGAATCACTAACAGCTTAGAAAGTGCAGGGCGCGGCGAGCACCGAGTACCAGACTGTCGCCCAAAAGCCAAGGCGCTTGCGGGATTCGTAACTAAGAACACCAAAGAGCAAGTCTCGAAGCATGAACATAATTATCCACACTCCCTGTGTCATAAGCCGTTAGTGACTATGGAGAAATATCAACGATAATTTAAGCCTCGTTGTGAATTGTTGGGTTTTCGAGATTGCACGGTACTATGTCGCGAGAAAACAAAGAAGGTCGATCGAGAGCCAGGGGAGGCAAGGACCACCACCGACCGGGCCAGCTTTTGTGTAAATATCTCGCAGAAATTAAATACGGGTGTTTTGTTTTGGCAACCTGACCTAAAACAATTAATTCCGCGAATTTTGTAACAAGCCCGTTGCAAAAAAAATCTCAAATATTTTGTTTTGTTCGGAAGCGTGTTTTTTGTTGAACGGTCTTGAAAGACTGTGCTAAGACGGACGAAGAGGACACCGTCTGTCAGACCCGGGATTTCGCAAACTCTCTTAAGTTTGTACGCTGTGTTGAATCGGATTTATTGCCGCAGTTATGGATGCCTTGAAGTCAATGACGTATTGGTCCATGGGGAAGTTCCCGAGAACAAGGAAGGTTTTTGCGAGAACAAATTTACTTCCACCGGAAATGGAGCGCAACTTGCGCTATCGTGTGCACTCTAAGATAATTTGCCCGGTCCACGGGTTTTGATCCCGAGACTCCTCCAAGACTATATATAGTCAATAACAACTTACGAAACACAGACGTGTGAACATAATGAGCACGCCCTGCCGTTCTTATAAATAAATAAATAAGTGTCTTTATTTTGCCAAAAGATTACAGTTGAAAGGTGAAAAGGGAAAAAAGCTGTAACACAGCTTGACTAGTCCCCAGCCACCTAAATAGCAGCTGAGACGCGGGCACCAAATTCTTTACATATGGTTGGGACATACATGAAGACATAAAGATATTATTTACACGAGAGAAAAATCGATTAGTGTAATTATATAATGCGAATTCATTTTGAACAGACTGGCATTAGTAGACAAAACGTGGCAAAAAACAACTTCAACCTCGAAAAAATTGAGGATGGGTATATGAACACTTAGCTTCTATTAGGTTTGGGTTGAGATGAGTATGATTAATTCCCGTAAGCTGCTCACCGACACATTGTTAAGTTCTATATTTTTTCTACTGAACTTATTTAGTGTAGTCGGAAGGGTGTATGATGCAGTGTATTGTCCGTAATTAGTTCTAAAAAATGGTACTTCCCATGGTTCTACAGTTCGCGTTGGATATGCATATACCTTTTTTGCTAGTTTTGCTAAGACTTCGAGATAATGTTGAGATTGATTTTTTTCGACCATATATTTTGAACATAAACGATATAGTTCGTTTTCTTAGTTCGATCCTTAGTTCGATCTTTTCGCCAATAACGCTTTGTCAAAAACATTAACGAGCAGGTACCCACCCAGGAGTAGCTAAGAACGTTCGGGGTCGTCCACTCAAATAAACGTCACTGTAGAAAAAAATATTTATTGTTCGTTTACGGTTTTGCAGAGCCACTATCTTCTACGAAGCGCGTCAAGTGGACGACGGAACCTAAAGGCACTTCGAATGTCGCGAAAAAGCTCTCTGCGCAGAAACAATGAGGTTTGCGTTAAATGCTATATTTGTTCTTGCACATATCGTGTTTCCCAAATCAATCTTGCTTTCTTTTTTTCTTTTTCTTTTGTGTGTGCGACACAATTTTTGTTGGGAGCTCATCTGAAATCGCAATGATTGGACCACCACGTGCTCTGTTGCAAAAAACGCGGGGTTATTATTATATATTATTAATTCTAAACTCGTGTGTATGTGTGTTTGTATGTGTGTTTTTGCTCATTTTTTTTGTGTGCCAGCACTAAGACCGATTAGTTGTTCCTGGACACTTTAATAAACATTGATTGATTGATTGATTGATTGATTGATTGATTGATTGATTGGTTGATTGATTGATTGATTATTCTTTCTTTCTTTTATGAGTGTACGCGATACTAAAACGTGGTTAACAAGAACAGAACGTGTCAACGAGAGTCAACGGCCAAACTGAAGGCGCCGTCATGCGTACCGGTTTGAGCTTGACGTTGCGGAACTTGACGATGGAGTAGCCGAGGAATATGCCGACGCAGAAGGCGCCGATGTGGTTGTACGGCTTGTGGTACACGTACGTCACCAGATTAGACACGGTGCTGCGAGAAATGAAACGAAGGTGCACGTCACTCCCTCACCGACCACGCAATTGTAACGGAGATTCCAGTTGATGTTAAATCCCAACGAGGCATATCATGTATGGGGGCATGTACCGAAGGGAACCAAACAAGAGCAAAAAAAAAACTTTTTTAATATGTTTTCTTTTTCAGACTGATGTAAAGCGCGCTTGACTCTGGCCCTCTTACCAATTTTCCTAGTAAGTTATATGCTCTATTAGAATAATGTGGTAAATGATGCGCGAGAAAGTATCTTATTCTATTGTTCTGCACTTGCAGAAAAAGTACCCCCATGCGTGGCACCACACCTAAATAAAATAATAATGGCGTGGAGCTGTCAACTGTTTGAGTTAAAACATTGTCAACTTTGCCCAAGAAACGTAGCAGTTTCTTTAAAAGATGGCTATACAAATTTAGGATGTTTTCAGATCAGTTCGGCCTACCATGCCCGGTGACGTTATTTTTTATTTTTTATTTTGATGAAAAACATTTTTGTTGACTCAATGCCAATCAAAACAAATCCGACTTTTGTTTTACAAAAAAAAAATGTTTGTCGTCGGAAAAAAAAATCAGAAGCACACCCTCAGTACGACGCGCTTTCTGCGGATTGCGCAAAGTTGGCATTTCGGGCACCTTCCCCAAAACAACTGCTGCGTCTTTAGGTCTAAAAATATTTACTGACAAACTAGGCATACGGGGGATTGACCCAAAGTATTTGCCACGGAGGCCACGGATATACCCGAGGTATTTACCGCGAAGTTCGCGAGGAAAAATCGTAAACACGGCAGATTGCGCAGTAATGCTTAGCCTTACCCGAACCAAAATCCGGTATAACTTTTCGCTATCCGGATTATGGAACCGGAAATCTATCTGGATTCAATCTGGATTCTATCCGGAATTTAGCTTTTCAGAAATTATTCCTTTGTATGCAATCTGGATTTCGGGTTTCCAGAAACAAATTTCCGGTTCCATAATCCGGATAGTGAAAAGTTATACCGAATTTTTCGGTAGGGAATTGGTATATGTTTTTCTTCATATCTATAAAATATAAGACTCAAACATTTACAGCGTGTTTTCCTGTATCTCGTTCATATTTGCGCGAAATATCGATGTCCCGGCGAACGGGACAAATTTACGACAGACGTTCAAAAGGGACCATTTTACTAAAGACGGATTATTTTGAAAATCAATTCAAAAAAGGCCATCTTCGATTTCTTTTGAACTCTTCCAGTTTAAGCTCAATGATATGTAATAAAAGAATCTGCAAAGACATGTTGCACTATTTTCGCAATCTTTATGTTAAAAAGCAGTAAAACTGGCCTAATTAAGGCTGCCGCCGTGCCGAACATGTATGCTCATAATTGACAAGTTCAAAATTTTCACAAAGCAACAAAATGCACGGGGACGGTCAGAAAGAAAAAAGCTTGACGTCACAAAGGCGGACGGTGTTTTTAAAGCAAGAATTCTTAGTGCGTCATTTTGTAATAGAGTAGCAGAAAACGCGCACGGTCCGCGCGATCGAGATGTGCCATCATGCATGCTGCATGCTTCCCAGGCCCTGTTTTCAATATCCGGCTAATCGCGTACTACTAGCGTCCTGGTGTACGCCACGAAAAATAAATGGGGTGGCTAGCTGGGACTCCACACGCAAGTCGGACTCCTGAACCGAAGAGTGACATATCCGCGCGCCAGAGATATTCGACACCATCCGAGAGCACGAGCTGCGTGGCAGAATAGACATGTCAGCTCCTCCCGCGAAGGTCTCGTCGAAGAGCAGAGGAGTACGCGACGAGAAAGACGACAAGCTAGACTTGTAACTAATAAACATTAATTAGAATAAAAAATTATATTTTTTCAAAGAAACGACATGCATCCCTATAAATAACAGCAGAGCAGGCGTTGCCTCCACGCGGTAATAGAGCCGCCGCCACGGTGGGCCGCGAAACGCGAAAAGAATAAAAGCAGGAAACAAAATTAAAGAGCTCCGGTTCTTTTTTAAAGTGATTAGCTAAATCAGAGATAATACGTTCGCTTTGACTGGTTTCTTTCCCTGGGGACAATCCGGCGGACTCATCTTGAGCATCGCCCATGACTACCGCATCTGTGTATACATCGTTCACCCATAGCTGACAGTGCGGTATGAGCTACGCGCTCGCCGGAGTAAACAACCGCCTCTTTTTCATGACCACGAAGCGACTTCGGAAAGTATCGGCCTTTTTATACCCTACAAAATCCACAACTGATATGGCTCTAAAACGTAAGGTTCGTTCACACAGTTGCGTCGACTGCGTTGCGCTGCGTTGCGCTGCGTTGCGTCGTGCAGTACAGCGCGTCCCCATTGGCTCGTCGTAAGGGTCGCCATAGCAACAGACCGACGCAAGCAGTCTTAACGCAGTCAAACGCAGTCAAACGCAACTGCGTGAACGAGTCTTTAGGGTGTATCAGGAGCTGGTAGAGTCAGTCCTTCGGGGGTACGGAATAACTATATAATTCATGCTCTAATTATCGTAAAAAGAATTAGACACTATTTTACATAAAATTGCCAGGAATATTTTGCATGGAACGAAATTTGACGAGTTAGAAACCGGTGCAAACATGCGGACACTGCAAGTTTTTCCACTTGAAAAGTTTATCTTTTTCTATTATAATTCTAATAAAGAATTATGTCAATAGCAGATATAAACTGCCACTGTACCGAAAGAGTCTTTAGAAGAACGGAAAGATTTATGCGATCAGAAGTGTTCACAAGTTACAGAGAAAGAGTGAAGTCTTTTTAAATACCTCATTACTATAATATGTTGCCTGCCGAGTTTCTACCATTTCAGTCACTTAAAGGAGTCAAAAAAGGCTTAGATTATGGTGCATAAACTACGATTTCTGATTTTGTTTCACGGACGGTTTCGGCTATACTGCGTTTTATAAACTGCGACTTGTGAATATTTTTTGTGTGTCTTTTCTGTTCGTGGGTTTGTTCCCCCTCGCAAATGTGTGTGTGTGTGTATATATTTTGTTTATTTATTGCTTATTAACTATATCAACTTCGCAGGCTGTCAGGCCCCGCGCACAAGCATCTCCTTGCGGGCTTGTGTGTGATTCTGTATTTTTTTTTACGGTGTAATAAAATGATTCGTTATTATTATTACCTGAGCCCGCTCTCTCCACCTGGGTTTGGGCAGGTGCGCGATCACAAGGCGATAGGCAGAGGTATTAACGAGCACCTCTATCTTCCACCACACTGTCACCTTAGAAGTGGACGGAGTCAGAGCGGTTTATACTGAGAGAGTTTGGCCTTCTTAAAGACCTTTCGACAGTCTGGCAACCACAGCAGCGTAGTCTGACAACCGGGGGATGACTACTTCCGTCCGCCATTTTGTGGCTCTGATATTTAGGAACTCTATGCGATTTCTCCGGAATAAACAATACAAATAAGTAACGCCATTTTGTGTTATAGCAAAATCCGCTGGTTCTAGCGGGCAACACGCTCCGTGCACTGGCCAAACTCTCTCAGTATGAACGGCTCTGGACGCTGCATAGCATTCCCTGCATTCACTTGGCTGAATCGAACAATTTTGTACTTTCCGCACCTGTTACCCCCTTCACTCTTTTCTCTCTTTTCCCCACCCTCTCTCAGATCTCAGCAGACAAAAAATTAGAAAGAATCATTTATATAAAAAGAGGCTTAAGAATATTAAAAGTTTTGCGGCCCACCGTAACAGCGGCGCTCTATCGCAACGCGAAGGCGTCGCCGGTTCTGCCGCGCCGTATCAAAGAGATAAACTCAGAAAAACATGTGTAAAACAAAAAATCGCATTAATTTTTTTTTTTTTTTTGCGTGGCGTGTGCAGAGACGTTGCACGGCGGCTATTTAAAACAGGTCCCGAGAAGTATGCGGCATGAGAACGCCTCTCGCTTGCTCCGGCCCATGTGCATTTTCCGCGGCTCTAGTACAAAAACGAACGAATAATTTTCACTTAAATAAGAACTACCGTCCACCTCTGTGCCGTCAATTTATTCATTTCTGACCAGCCCCGTGTATTTTTACGCTCTGTAAGAATAATAAAATTGGAGACAATAGGTATACACACGGCACTGCGGTAGCCTCAATTTGGATAGATTTCTCGCTTTATAACTTTGAAAGAACAAAAACAAAGCATCATGTTTTTTGTTTTTTTTTGCAGATTATATTTGTACATATTAGTGAACTTTTAGATTAGGGGAGTTAGAAAAGAAATCTAAGATGGCCCTTTTTTATTTTCAAAATAATTCGCATTTAGTGAAATGACCCCATTTGAGCGCTTCTCTTAAATATGTCCCGCTATCCAGCAAAACAACCTTGAGCGCAAAGATGAATAAAATACGGGACAACACGCCGGCAAAGTTTGAGAAATATAAATGATAAGCATTATTGCTCGATGTGCCGTGTTTGCGATCTTTGAAAACTAACAACGTCTTTACTCCGTGGTAAATACTGTCGCATTTTGTCAAAAATTATTTTTAGACTCGTAGACGCGGCAGCTGTTTAGTGGGAGGTGCCCGAAGTGCCAACTTTTCGCAATCCGCAGAAAGCGCTTCTGTCTGAGAGTGAGCTCCTAATTTTTTTCCCCGCAGACGTATACAAATTTTTCGCAAAACAAAAGTTGGTTATGTTTTACTGGGCGTCGGTCGCCATTTTAAAGAAAACCGCATCAGTCGACGGGGCGCCTCCTGACGGCGGGGCAGATAGATATAAGAGGCACGCCAGAGGTCCCGTGCTCACTCGAGGTCCGGGTAGAAGATGAGTCCCGGCGGCAACCTGCCACGAAGGTGATGACTCCGGA
Source organism: Ixodes ricinus (assembly GCA_037355805.1). NCBI lineage: Eukaryota > Metazoa > Arthropoda > Arachnida > Ixodida > Ixodidae > Ixodes > Ixodes ricinus. The sequence continues at coordinate 76,269 of JAZHYW010055754.1, read as the reverse complement.
GGCCACGCTTCCCGCCAGCAGCAGCAGCAGGTTGATGAAGATGCCCACCCGGGGCCAGCTGCCCCAGGGAAGAGAGCGTGTGTCAAGCATCCATCACGCTCTTTACAAACAAGTCCGCGTTTGCCCGCACGAGGTGTGGGCACAGCGCATGCGCATAAACTAGGTTTGCGTAAAATGTAAGCGTCTGCCGATGCGCTGCGCCTGCGCCCACGCCACCGCATGCAGTGGCGTGATGTCAGAGCCACGTGTCGGCGAATGGATTTGCGCGAGAACTCGAGCGAAAAAGTTAAAACAAGACATGCTCCGAAACCGACCCTTCCAGTCCGTGTAACACCAATCGCTGGCCCTTCTTTAATTGGGTCGACCAATGAGAAGGGCGATCGGTATCATGCTTCACTGTCTATGAGGTCGCTGTGGCAAGAGGATGATCACGATTATTGGTGTCTCGAGTGCGCAGCGGGTAGTGTAGACATAGGCTGCATTTACGTGTATGCGACCGTGGCGCGTCGATTCGAGATTTTATGATTTTGACTGGTATTAGATGGGTTGAAGAGGAATAGGTAGGAAGACAAGGGTGCGTGTGATTGGTCTCTGTTTCAATCGATGCGCTAAGATCGCATCCGTGTAAGCCCAGCCATACAGGAGCTACTGAGAGTTCGTGGATTCCCGAGAGTACGTAGATTCCCCGTAGAAAACCCCGATTTTCTCACCGCAAAAATGAACTACGCATCACAAGACGCTATTTGTCCGCCTAAATCTAGCACTTACAGTTCAAACCAATTGCCTTATTTTTTAAACTTACCATTATGAGATCCATAAGTTACGAGAGATTTTCGCAGTTTTGAATGAGAAAATAGTGGTCAACGAAGCCCGTGAATACATAAAGGTTAATGCCGTCTGCAACCATAAAGGCCCACTATCTCACTGATTTCTTTTTTACAGCGGAGCTGTTAAGGGCTAGGTTCCCCAGGATCGTGTCCGGTACCAAAGAAATGTCGACACAAACCTACGCGCCATCTATAAGCGACAGCAGCAACCAGGCAACCAGTCTGGTTTCCGCCGTCACTCGTAGAGGGCGGCAACCTTTCCATGGAGCTATCATAGAAGAATGGATAGTTGGGCGAGTTGGTGGAATTCATCGTAGGAAACAGCGCGAAAAAAGACGAGGACGAAGAAGAAACGCACGTGACGAGCGCAGCGCACGTCACGTGTGTTCTTCTTCGGCCTCGTCTGTTTTGCGCGCTGTTTCCTACGCTCTTATCAGTTTCGGTTTGGACTCACGAGGGGTCGGCCACGTGCCCTTTCTTCGGGAAAGAACAGCGGGTGCGGAAGGAGCGGCGACGTACACAGCAGCGCGAATGGGTCCGCGACCGCCGCGTGCGTCGAGCGCTTCAGATTCCTTTGGGAAAGAAGAGCAGATCGCTCGCCTGGAAAGCCACCGTCGAGAACAGAGCTACAGCTCCGCTGCTCTTCCTTTTCTCCAGAGTGGAAAGGCTGAAAGTTTTTTTATCGCTTATAGTTATAGAATGAAATAGCGGTAAGATCTTAAACTTTGCCATGTATACACTGCCAACGCATGTAGTTACACTGGGACGGAAAACGAGCGTTCGGAAATGCGTTGTTCATTTTTGCGGTGAGAAAAACGCGGTTCTCTATACTTCCAAACGCCCGGTGCTTTCGAGAAAAACTACTTGCATTCTGGGTTTGTGGAATTATTCTGACGCACGATTCCTCTGGCGCACAGTTTAGAGGAAACAGAAGGACAAAAGGGTGCCATGCGTGAGGCAAAACCGTTGGTAGCGCGATTCTCACGCGCTGCGTGCCGCGATTCAGAGCGGGTTGCGGTGCCCCGGGGCGTGTCCGTACGACGTCACGGTTCGCCGACACTCACCTCGTAACAGTTTGAGAGATTCGCACGCCATCTCGTGTGTTACTCGCTCAATCGACACTCGTCGTGCGTACGGCCACACACGCCTGCGGAAGGATGACAATTAGACCACTTCCTAACACTAGAAGACTTTACTACACTCACACCGAGGAACTATTACCGCCGAGATTAGGGTGCCTACATGTCTGTCTGTCTCAGGGTGAAGACATCCATTGTTGCACCGAATCTGCCAGCGCGTGACGCTCTCGCGCACTCGGTGCGTGACTTGGGCGCTAAAATGGCGTCTATGCATTAGCCAGAGCTACGCGCTCGAGCTGATTGACACCAGATTGCGCGTACTTCAAAATACGTAAAAAAACGATTGGGCGTAAAAATTGCTGAGATGTCACCACTCAAGCAAAAGCGCGCGTGTGTATGAAGGTACTCTAGCCGAGATGTTTTAGTGGTGCCTCTTAAAGCCGGGGTCACATCGTATATCATACAAAATACAGTCTGCATACAGATTCCAACCTGAGTCACCGCGACATCCGTGCTTCGAATGCAACGTGGCAATCGGTTCAAGGAGAAACTTGGCACGCGGCATTCGAACCACGGATACTGAGGTGACTGCGTGTCTTTACAGACGTCGTCTTTTGTATGGTGTATGAGCAGTGTGACCGTGGCTTTATGGTTTCCATCCGCGACGTCCCGACCAGGATTTGCCTTGCCATGACGCCACGAGTTGTGATGCTGACTACTTATCATCAGTTGGGACGACAAGTTTGATGGTATGTGTAAAAAGCAACGGCGGAAGCTAGGAGAAATCGCGTTCTTAAACTAACACCGTGGAAGTTGACAGTCTGTCTCTGCTGTTATGCCCGTCGTTTGGCCCATCGCGGAACGCCGACCAAAGCGAGGCTTTTGGTCGTGCACATACCTTACGTCCAGACGCAGCCGGTGCTACAAGACCGAGCATAAGGCCCTGAGCCGTGCTTGCACTGCACGAGCACGCGTGCTTGCAGGGACGCTGAAAGCCCGGAGCTCGCTCTTGTAGCTTCTGCTACGCTCACACTTAAATTGAAACGGTGTAGACGGTTCCAGCACGTGCTCATTGAAACAAAAATTGGGTTGTGTGTATGGTTATACATCCTAGAACCTGGTCTGCCTCAACGGGCGACAAGTTTTCCAGCTGTAGATGAGCAATTTAGCCAGCGCAGTACAACCGCAAGCCTGGGGTCTTTAACGTGCACCATGCAGTAGTGATACACGACCGCACGCCGGTACGATGCTCATCCAGATCGAAACGGGCAGGGGTGGGGATTGCAGGATTCTGGGTTCTGCAGCGCGAGCTTTCGCTCCACGTGCTCCGAGCTGGTGTGCGATAGTTCACTCGGCCACCGATCCCCCTCGTGCTCATTGCCTTCTGCCGGACTTTGGCTGCGCGTCCGACCAAGCGCTGGAAAATTTAGAAACCTCGCGCTTGGGGTGGAGCTTCAACTGCTTTGCAAGTTTTCGCGTTCCTGCTTATTCGCCACTCCAGAGGTGGCAACGCTAACTAGGGGAAAAGGTTTAAAGGAGAGGAGAGGGGAGCCACTGCCTATCCAAGTGTGCAGTGAAAACTGGTGCGGTCTGGCGGACGAAATGTGAAATAAAGGAGAGGGGATTAAATGCGTGCCCTTTGAGTTGTCATTATCGGAGGCTATGGCCCTGTATTACCTGTATGCTGTTGCTGGTCAACAGCGTCCTCTTGTTTTGTCTGCTAATTGAACTCGAATTCAACTTTTCTTTTTTGTGTGGGTGTTTGGGGAAGGTAGGGGAAAGAGAAGGAAGGAACCGATGTCTTCAGTATCCATCCACATTAATGGTGTGTTCACAATTCGTTTTTTCTGGCTGTGGTATTTGGTTGCTTATGGATGAAGTGAGGAAGAGGCAGCTGACGGTGGTATAATATATTTCAGTCTTCAACCAGCGGTCGTGCGTGAGAGCTTGCGTGTTCGCCTAATGCCGACGAAGTGCACGTTTGATACGCTGTTGTTTACTTGTCAATGTATGGACTAACTTATTCCGTCGATATTTAGTATGAAAAATGTTACTCAAATAATAAATAATTGTGACGCTTTTCGTGACCCAAACAAAACATCTAATGTTTACTTGATTATTACTGCCACAGTGTTTTCCGATAAATTTTTCCGTTGGTGTTTCACGATTCAGGTTGCTTTTGTATTACCATTCGTGTTTATACTCGTTTATATTGCTTCGAAATATGGGACAGGATACAAAAGGAATACTTCGCTCATGTCTCGTATACACGTAAGGCAATATTTCCAACTAATATTTTGTTGGCAGGAGTACAGTGCATCATTGTGACAATACACACATTTCACATGCGTCACCGCAGAGCTCAACCGAATGTTGCGCTGTTTGTAAGCACGAGCTTGTTGCTTTAACCTGAGTATCTTCGGCACAAAAACGTTGGGCTGCTGGAAAACCCCTTGATGTACCCTGAAGTACATCCATCTGAACCAAAAGTAGTTTAAAAAGACAAATGTTTTGCGCGTATAATTCTTACATTTCACAAGTGGAAATCCAGGATAATTAGGTGCAATGTATGCACCCTAAATACAAGGAAAGACAGATGTTAATACTTACTGATAGAGCGGAATGATGATGAATACAGAGATGATGAAGAACTGGAAGTTGCATGCCAGGTACCATGTGGCCACAAGGCACTGATAGAAAGACAAAGAAATACCGTGAATTCTTCGCAGAAGGTACTCGGCCGCCATACACGCCCCCGACCGAACAGTGTAGAAATTCAGCGCTGGGCAGTGCGAAAGGAATCATTCATTGCCAAGAAAAGAGCTCGAGCGCGTGTTCATATCAAATTGAAAGACCTTCTAATCTCAAGCATGTGCCGCGCTGACATATACATGTTTTTACACAGTACTAAAGGAAACGAACCCCATGGGAAATTTTCTAGACAGCCCAGACAGCTGAGACAGTTAGTGAAGAAGCTTCCCTAAAGCCGCAGTCCCACCTCTCGTAGATTTATACAAAAAACACGATGTCCCCTGCAGACATGACGACAGCATTATCTGTAGACGGTTCTCAAGCACGTTCGCAGCCTGCTAGCTTCATAGTTTATGCAAACGTATGCTTCGAACATATGTCTTCAGGCAGTCTTGGAAGAATGATAATGCATATTTCACAAAGGTTACAGCGTAACCTTTATGAAATATCATTTATCATTCTTTCTTACTTATGCCTATTTTATAAAATTTGTTATCATTATTCCTTCACGCGTCGAGACATATTAGCACTTTCAGCATTATTTTTTCAGCTCCTCAGAAACAAGGCTGACATTGGTCCATGCAACGCGAGTGATTTGCGTTTTCTTTTATTATGTATTATTCCTTTCTTCCTTCTTCGTACTTGTGCAGTTTGGAACCACCTCGCACCACAAAATGCTACGATTAATGACACAATGTGCTTTCAAAGTGTTTTCCTTACACTTTTTTTGTTTTCTTCTCATTGGAACCTTAACTGAGTGTTCGTTTTGTCCCAGGTGTTCTGCTTTATACGGCATATGACCCTGAAGCATAATAAGTAAATCGTACACCTCACTGACTAAATTGATAATCTACTCTGTGAATTAGCATCGCCACACCTCAAAGGCATGCCGACCTTTTGCTGCGTAAATATTTCACGTCTGATTTGCATTTTGCTGGTCTCAGACATGACAAATGGAAGTCATTTTACTTGCATGGACCGCTTCTCTAAGCATGCCACCGACCTGCAATAAGAAAACGTAGATACTAGCGGGTAGTATCGCTAAAGTGTTGACAGGAGCACAGCACGGCCCTCGTCTTATCTCTCCGACTCGCCTTTGGAGAGCGTTAAGTTTACTTTCTGAAAACGATGGTACAAATGTTTTGCCCAATTTTCGGACGTCCTGTTAGATACGGTTCCGCCGATTGGCTGCAAGACACAAATAACATTCCGTGCCCACCTTTGCCCGGACATTAACGAGACCAAATATTGAGAAGTCCAATCAAATAAGGACATTCAAAAGATTTCCCTCATATCGGTAAAGCCGGAAATAGAGTGCAGTGGAGTGTACACAAAGACACCATTCAGCTGAAATGTACATAACACACAGAATGTTCACTTATACCCCTGTCAGGCGGCGTTCAAAAGATCCTTTTCACTAAGCTCCTTTATAAAATCGGCAAACCAGCGCAAGCCGTAGAGCACGTGCGCACGCCGTAGAGCACGTGCAGACTCCACATCGCGAGCTGATTGGCCGATTTTATAAAGGGCTTACTGAAAAGCACCTTTGAACGCCGTCTGACGGGGGTATTAAGTAACTGCCTGCGGTTATAAATATACCTGTCTCGCGCGGTGTTTGTTGTCCTGCCATGTTTTAGAGCCTTTCAGAACTCTAAGCAAAGGCATCTGACTTTTGAGAGACGCCCTATCGCCTCCTGTCTCCAGTGCTTCCAGCTGCCACCGCTAGGAGAGCAAACTCTTTAACTTAAACGTTCTGACAACCCGATTGTTGAGTTGCCGTTTGAGTGGCCCTTTGAGTGGCCCTTTGAGTGGCTCTTGGAGTGGCCCTCTGACTTCCCATTGACTCCATCCTCTACTAATTGTCATTTCTTTCTTTCCCTTTGCTAGAGCATAGCGGTGCACTGGTATTTGAAACGTGGTGGGGGTTGTTCACCATCTCCTTGGACTGCCAGAAGTTGTTGATGAAGAGCAGGTTGGACCACCAGGCTCGCTCGCACAGCTCAATCTCGGTGCCCATGATGTCCGTCCAGAAGGGACCGTCGCCCAGCACGGGCATCAGGAACAGCAGGCCTAGCGAGAGCAGTAGCGGAGGGGCCATCCTGCGCGCAGTCGTTGGGCACCATCAACACCGAGCGCTATCATAGAAGAAATCAACTTCTACCATCATCATCATCATCACCATCTTCGTACTCATCGTAGACACCGTCATTATTATGGCCGTGGGCGTTGTGATTATTATTATTAGCGTCGTCATTTATCTTCTTTGAGGTCTCGTACTCGCAATATGCATGGAAGTGGGACCCGTCAGTTAAATAACAAAAACAAAACCTCTTCAAACCAGCAGAAGCTGTGCGAACATAAAATCTACTAAACTCGAACGGAACAGTGGCCCTACATGCCAGAACTGCAGAGTACGGGAGGACATCGAGCATGCGCTGCTCAAAAGAACGCGGCAGGTCCCAACGATATTGGGTCGGAATGCTCCGCACTTTAAACAATTCTACTGAGTCTAGTGTGGCCCAAGTACACTGGCACGCCACGCCACTGACCAAAAGCGCTTTGGTCGCGAAGTAATTCAAGGATAAAAGAATTTTTTTTCTTTCACTTCCTTCTTCGTAAAACATAATGACAAAGTCTAGCGGATATCGGTGTTGACGTAGTAACGGGAGTTACCCCATGGGGATGATAGCAACATGAGGCTCAAAACTTAGAAGAGAGCGAGAACTCGATCTAGGCTTGTGACGAATGCCTTGACGAGTATAGTGGCTTCGGGTAGTGGTTCCTGTCCATAGGCTGCAGTGGCTGCAATAATCAAACCCTATAACTCAGGCTGCATTTAAATGGATGCGACCGTCGCGCATCGAATCGAGATTTGACAGTTTTGATTGGTAGCAGGTGGGTAGAAGAAGAAGTAGGAAGACAGGCTGCGTGCGATTGGCCCATGCTCGATTTTACGCGCTACGATCGCATTCATGTAAACGTAGTCGGGAACCCAGCACGTACACTGTGCTTTGTCCATTCCAGCGCGTGACAATCGGCTAAAAAAATTGTAAGAGAGCTAGGCAACCTGATGTTAGTTTCTCATAACGCGCCATACCGGAAACTGTGGTAAAAACAAAAGCGGAGTCGAAAAAAAAAAAAAGATACAGGAGGAAAACGTCTCAGACTGCTTCCTCCCGTGTATTTCTCTTCCTCTCCTCGCACCTTGTACGCACTCATAACCACGCACCCATAGACCACGCGACCCCGATCTAGCAGTTGGAAACACTCTCAAATAAAGAGTAAGAGAGAGAGAGAATAAACTTTAATATTCGACTCATGTCCGAGCCGTTTTTAGCCTTCATCGGAGGATGAGGGTGCGCTGTCCTGTCCTCGTCCTTCCTGGGGTCGGTGGGTTTGGCGTCCGAGGATGGAGTTATTTTTTCAATGTGGGGACGAGAAGTGGCCACATGGTGGCTTGTAGATCTTTTGGGGGAGCAGCCCAGCTCACCCAGGAATAGGGAGAGAGACGGGTGAGGGAGATTGAGGCCCTGGGACAGGACCAGTACTGGTCCTGTCTCATTGGAGTGGTAGCCTCCGCAGTCATTGCAGGTGGGGCGACCAGATCGGCGCTGGATTATGAACATATAGTGCTCCATAGGAAGAGCGAAGGTTTGTACATGTTGGAAAACAGAGGCCTCCTGTCTGGGGTGGAACCAGGAAGGGAGGCGCTGAAACCTGAAGCTGGCCATGTGTGCAGTTCGTTCCTTGTGATGTTGGGAGCGGCCCTCGCGGAGATGGTATGGTTCCGGCCAGGATGTCGGGGGGTTTGGAGGTTCGCTGTCGCGGGCCAGAGTGAGTGCTTGCTCATTTCCCTGAATCCATTCTAGATAAACTCTAAGCTGTGGATCGGTTCGCATGTATTCTTGGAAAGAAGTGGGGATGTGACTATCAGTGCTTGCACCTCAAAGCTGCGGGTGGTTTATTCAGAGCCATAGCAAACCTAGGATGGCTCTGCCATGTGCGGACGTTCTGAGTCGGTGAAGTTAGGCGCAGTGGTGGTTTTCTATCCGCCCATCGAGGGAGTTGAAAAGGGCCATGTCTTCTATTTCAAAATTGGGGGTGTAGGAAGGACTTCGAGGCCGGTGCTGGTGCACTTACGAAAAGCCGCTTCTAGGCGCCGGAGTTGCGCGGCCGTGAGCTTCCGGTAAGGGTGTGCGTATATAACGCGCGAGTAGACCATGGCTTCGATTACCTTGCGCAGTTCATGTTCCTTGAGGCCTTGGCGTTGCCGGGTGATGCGCGGGATCATCTGGTGCACTTGCTTGATCTGTTTGATGATCTGAGGAGTCCACACCGACTGCAGCCGTCCTGCTGAAAGATGAAGCCAATGACCTTGATGTGTGGGCGTCGAGGAAACGGTGAGTCGTTGATCTGAAGCTTGATGAGGTCTCAATAGGTCTGGGTGATTTTGCGTGGGTTTTTTAAAACCCCAACGTATTCCCTCTTGTTGGGCGAGATTGTAAGGCCGATGGTCTGGGCGTGAGCGTGAACTACGTCGAGACATTTCTGCAGAGTCTCCTCCTGCTCTTCATGGAAGCCTGTGCAGCACCAAAGGATGATATCATCCGCATAGATCGCGTGATGGAGGTCTGGGATGGTGGATAGCTGGGCTGGAAGATTTTTGCAGGGTGAGATCGAAGAGCTTGGGTGACAGTATGGAGCCCTGGAAAGTCCCTCGCCGCAGCGAAGATGGTTGCGACGGGTTGCCGTCTGGGTCGATGATGCACAGCGTTCGGTCCATGAGGAAATTCTTGACGTAGTTGAAGAGGCGGCATCCCGGCTGGGTCTCGTATTAAGTTCTGGAGCTTGGCAGCAGGATCTACGTTGTCGAAGGCCTTGTCGGTGTCCACCCCGATGATCGTACGTTGGTGAGTCGTGCTTTTGTAGTCGTAGACATCCATGCGGATGCGGCGGGCAACGTCTTGTGTGCTCATATGCTGGCGGAAGCCTACCATAGTTGGGGCAAAGTGTCCGTGGAGCTCTAGGTGCTACGCGAGCCATTGGAGGACCATCTTCTTCTTCAGCTCACCAAGGTAGGACGTCATGGATATGGGGCGGTGGTTTGTGACCATGCTGGTGGTTTTGCCTGGCTTGGATATAGCGATAACGTGGACTTAATTCCTTTCATCCTGCGGGTATAGAGCCTGCTTCCCACGCTTCATTGATTAAGGCGAGCAATTCTTCCAGCTTTACGTCTGGCAAGTTGCGGAACATCCCATAGGTAATGAGGTCGGGGCCCGGTGCCGTGTTCCGCTTGGGTTTGCGGAGGGCTGCTGTAAGTTCTTGCAGGGAAAATGTTGCGTTTATGCCGCCGTCCGGTTCTTTGCCAGGTTGTACGGTGTAGCAAATGTGTTGAATATTCTGAACGGCCAGAGGATAGAAGGAGTCCTGAATCTGCTTTGACATCGGGTTTGACGGTGCATTCAGCGCCATCTGAAGCTTCTTCAACGTTTTACGAGGCTTGTTTTATCCGAGGAGAGTGCGCATGATTTGCCAAGCCAGGGGAGTGTGGAGTCGACCGTTTATGTCGTCGCAGCTCTAGAGCCAGTTGTCTGTGGGGAGATAGTCTGCGTGATCCTGGGCCGCTGCGGTGAATTCCTCGATAGCATGACGGAGTCGCGTTTTGTCGGTGCTCCGTCTCCAGGCCTTCACCGCGCGTCGACGGCGCTTCCACAGGGTGAGGAGGTGCTTGTCCACTTAGAGGTGGACTTCCCTATGGCGAATTTGTCTAGTGGGCTTGTATAATTGAGAAGAATGAGCGACTCCACGTCTTGTAGTCCTGGTGGGCTGTATCGGTGCCTTCCAGTGCCATGCGTGCTTTGATCCAGTCCATGATGGGGGTGCTGCGTGCGAATTGAGGTCTGGGTCCTTTGGCACGGTGCCTGGGTGTGAGTGGTACTCGGACGATGCGGTGGTTGCTGTTCAAGTTCTCCATGGTGTTATCCCAGCAGGCGCCATGATCGTCGTGGATCCACGTGAGGTCAGGGTTGGTGCCCGTTTCTTGTGCAGTGCCCTGACGGGTAGGATATGAGGCGTCGTTGAGGAAGGACATGCGGTGGGTGTTTGAGAAGGCTTCCAATTTGCGTCCCATGGCTGCGGTCCGATTGTATCCCCAGCTGTGAGTGGGACAATTGAAGTCGCCGAGAAGAAGGGTGGTGTTTTGGCCTTCCGTAGGTCCCTGTATGCTGTAGAGGGGGAACGTGCGGCTGCGGAGACTTCGGTGTCCAGTAGGTGTCCACTATGGTTATGCGCTCTCCGTCCACTCGGGCGTGGGTGACGACGTGCTCTTGGTAGGGGGAGTTGAGGTACGTTAAATCTTGTTGGATGGTGGCTAGGTGTTTTTTTTTTTTTTGTGCGTAGCTACCATGGTGATGGGGGCGGTGCTGCGGCCGTCCCCCGGGGCTTGTTGACAATACTAGGCTGCGTGAACTTCTTGTACGCCGGGATAGCAAAGTCGCCGTGGGTCTCTTGCAGGGCTATAACGTCGGGTTTGGTATCGGTGCCGCGCATGTATTGAATGAGCGTGTTTTTCTTGAGCTTCAAGCCTCGAGAATTCCGGTGCCGGATAAGAAAGCCGGTCTTGGCGTCTCGATGCTATGTGGTTGGGCGTTTATCAATAGTAGGGTGCAGGAGCAGTAGTATTTAGAATTATCCAATGAATGGAATGACCGTTCGAAGAAGAGCAAGGATGCTTCTTGCTCATTCTGCGTCAACAGATTCCAGCAAAGTGCAGATCATGATAGTTGTTGTTTGAAGAAGCAGAACCCATCCCTTTACTGAAGACGTCTCCTTTTGGAACGGATGGTGTGTTTTGTTCTGAATAATTGCGCTGACTTGAATCAATCGGGACAGGCTCTATCACTTTGGGGACAATGTGATGTGGTAACTGAGGTGAAGTTGACACCGCGTTAGTCGGGCTTGAGTTTGTTTTGTTTTCCTTTGAACCCTTAGCGACTGCAACGTACGAATCCCTCTTTGAAGGTTGTTTCTCGGGCGTGCTACTCAAGTTTATTTTGTGGAGTTGGCAAGCGCTCTCTTCACCTTTTCTGGTTAGCCCGGGCCATTCGGTTTCATAAACCGCGGATCTAGCAGTGCGGAAATCGACTGCGTGTTATCTGGCGTAATTCCTGGTTTCTGTCTCTGTTTGCCGTTTTTAACATGATGGTAATGTAGCCATGTGAACGTCTTCGCAGTTGAAGCACTTTTCTTGTGCAGAACAGCTGTCTGTGTTGTCATGTGTTACACTGCAGCGGCTGCATTCTTATTTTTGCTTGCAGGCTGCTCCTCGATGTCCATAACGACCCCACTTGCGGCGCTGTATTAGGCCCTCCTTGAATAAAGTCACTGGGTGCCAGACGTGGTCGAGGCAAACGAAACTTGGCAGCGTCGATCCAGTGAAAAACATCTTTACCACTGAACTTTTGCCTAACCTTCGTAGTCGCGCAACTCTCTTTTCTGGAGACGTTAAATTATCGGTGATCTGTGCATCAGTGACCGCGGTGGCGACGTCCCTGATTACTCCAGTGGCGTAATGTCTAGAAAGGGGTTTGTAAGCTCGGATCTTGACTCCACAGAGCTCAGTGTAGCCTAGGAGTGCTCGCGTTGTCTGGCCATTTCCTGTGTCGATGGCAATGAAATTGAGACGACTGTTATATCTGATCTCAAGGATATATTCCGTGCACAAATTCTCCAGGGTGAGGGACACCTTTTAAGCCGGGGTCACACTAACTATACATAGGTTAAACTGACGTAATTTTGGTCCTCCTTTCTGGTAAGCCGAACTTCCTCGAGCGTAGCCTTTACTGTGCATATTCTACGAGCAGCACGAGCGTCGCGAGCGAGTGGAAACGAGTGAGTGCAGCTTGGCAGCGCTTCATGAAACGGCAAGTTGGCCACCAGCAAGGAGGAAGGATATGACGTCATGTGCAAACCATGTATATATCACAAAAATGATGGAATGCATACAGATTCAAACGCAAGTCACCGCCAGATCCGTGCTTCAAATGCCGCATGGCAATGTGTTCAAGGAGAAAACTGGGTACACGACATTCGAACGGATTTTGCGGGGACTTGTATTTGCAGACTGTCTTTTGTACAATGTATGAGCAGTGTGACCCCGGCTTAAGGCTGTTTAGCGATGAAGTATTGTGCTCTGCTCGGCCGGTGGGAATATGACAGGAAGCCCTCCAGGCATTACTGTTCCGCTGTGCAGATAGTTGCAGCTGCAAAGGCCGGACTGGAGGGCTCGTTTTTCTTTCGCGTTTTTTCTCTTGACTTGGGGTCGATCAACTCTCTGCTGTCAATATTCCAGTGACCCGCCGGGCGACGATGTCGTGGCGCATTGCTGACCTGGAGGGGTGTCCGCATTTAGCTTCATGGCTGAGTCGCATGATTCTGCGATTGAACTGCCACAGTCAGTTGGAAGGAGGCATGCTGGGCAGTGATCGCTGGAAGAGTGTCGATTCGAGTGCAGGAGTTGGGTCGGTATACAGGAAGCTCGTCATCTTCGCCAGCGAAAATTCGCGGTAAACCACATCGCCGAGAGGCATGGTCAATTTCCCAACGACGTTGTAGCTCGTACTGTCCAAACCGGCGCATAATACTGTAAACAACTAAATTTTCGCGAAAACCTAATTTTCGCGAATTCGCGAATCGCCTACAAACGCGACAACACGTCCCGCGAACAATTCGAGCAACGTGTGAACACTACGGAAGCTACGCCTGATTCGCGAAAAATTGTAGAACCTGCGAATAATTTTAAAATTTCAGTTTTGGCCCGATTCGCGAAAACTCTGAGCCCGCGAAAATTCAGTCGTTTACAGTATATAGGATCTCGATGACAGAGAGCGAGCGTAAAAAAGCAGAAAAAAAACACAGCTCTTTTTAAAAGGACTTTGTCTTCTTTCTCGCAGGGAGAGATAGTCTACGTTCTCCAGCAAAGCCGGCTCCTGTCTACAACATCGGTAACGTTTATGAACGACAGCTTTTCAATAAAGTTCTGAAGTTTATAACATATCCAAAGAAATAAAATGCCACAGCTCTTGATATTTCTTTCGATGCCTTCATCTAAAATACAGCGTATATTCAACCCCTTCAGCGCAGTATGTTTCCTCTTTAAGTATACTTTAATTAAAAATCTTGTTCCATAGTTCATATCAAATCAAGATATCCATCAAAGTATCCTGACGAAAAGACCCTGAGAAGGGGAACAAAAGGGCCAAAGGACAAACACCAATATCCAAACACAGCTGGGTGACTGGTGCGCAACCGATAAAACACGCCTTGTCCGGGTATCGAACCCGAGACCACCCACTTCCATTCGAGCGCTCTGCCAACTGAGCTAGCCATGGGTTTGACATCAGTAGAGCAAACGGGTTCTATCAGCTGCTACCAGTTTACCACCAACAAGGGCCATCTTGTCCAGCTCGCTTGCACCTTTGCGTTTAATTGCATTATAATCAAAAGTATCCTCTCGACTAATATATTACATGACGAGTACATTTGAAACCCAGGAACTATAATCACAACAGATCAGGCATCTGATTTTCTAGCGAGCTTCTCCGTCACAAAATAAACATTTATCTTTTCACAGTCAAATTCGGAGATATCTAAACAAAATGTGAAGCCTTAAAAAAAAAAAAAAAAACCGCAGAACTAAGAGAAAGAAAAGAGAAAAGGAAGAGAAGCGTTTCATCAGTCCGGACGAGTACTGCATGTTCACGTAATGAAATAAACAGAGGTTTGTCTAGTTTGTCTAGTTCACTGCTAAAGGCGTATTCACATGGTCGAGAAACCCTCGAGACTGCGGGTAAACGACACAACACTAAAAGTCCGGCAGGAAACTAGGGAATTACGTCCGCGGACTAGAAAATATGGCACGGGTGACCTTGACGTCATTACGCACATGTCCGCAGGTCCGCGGACCCGGTGCCAAAGGTCTGTCCACGCGACGGACCGGGCCGCGGACCGATTGATCACGTGATGCGCGGCCCGCGGGCCGCCCGGCTGGCAATGAGCATCCACACGGCGGACCAAAAGAGCAGACGACAGAGCGAACGGGCCGGTCTAACCTCGACCTCACAGCTCCGCCAAACGCATGCAGCGAGCTGCTTTGAGGCTATTTGTAAGGAGCCAAGATGGAGGTTGAACGAAAGAGACGTTTGGCCGCGGTGGCCCTGGCGTTGACTATTGAGGACGAGGAGGACTTAGTGAACCGAAAAGGGCATGCTGGATGAAGCCCTGATGTGCAGGAAAGATCTTGGTCTGCATAGTCAACTCTTTTCGTCGCACAACAAAAGGTTCGTCTTCTTCGTCTTCAACAGTTGGCGGTCAACAGCCAGCTTGTTGCCAGACTTAGCGCTTCAATTATACTAAAACGCCGCGGTCCGCCGCCAAGGTCCGGGCGAGAAAAGTCGCTTGGCATTTCTCAGAAGCGCGGGCCGCGGACCGCCGGCGGACCTCGAAAACCGGTGACGTAAGATCACGTGATGCGCGGCCCGCGGACCAAACCAGCAATTTGGTCCGTCGTGTGGATACACCTTAAATCGCACGTTTACGCACGGACCGAAGTGAGAACTGCGAGCGCGAGCTTGTAGCCCTGGCCTACTGCCTTCGCTTCACGTGGGCTACCACAACAAGATCACCACCTCTTAAAGTTGTGACCTTGCGCCCGTAGCTTTCACTGCATCCATCACGTAGCGCACGTGACGCCTCGATTTGCATCTCAGTCAACGGCCACACGGCCTCTGCCATTAAAAGAGGCAAAGGTGACGGGCCCCAGCGACGAAGCGGCGGTCTTTCTGGGATCTTACTAGTGGAAAAATTCCTACAACTGCTGTGCCTCCAATACATATCACTACCTGAAGAAACTGTATGCGGGACTTCTCGCCGGTATGGGAAACACATGGCAGGTGAGTTCATTGAACGCTGACTGATTCACGTGAACCGCGCAGTTCGACTTGCCCGCTTATATTTGTCTAATAATTAAAACAAAGTAAAACGTTGTTCTGAAAAAAATGGATACATGTCATTTGAAACAGAAAAGAAAAAAGGGATAAGTTGCTGAGGACGAGTACGAGTACGTGAGGCTCTACCGGCGGCCTCCAGTTCGTAGGGCGCAACGAGCCTGTGCTTCCTCAGGCATGCACAGACATCTGCCGAGAAGATGAGGAACTTCTACGCCGTGGTAACCCGAAGGCAATTTGCGTGACTCCTTGTTTCACGTTGACGAGTGTTCATGCTCTCTTTCAATTGATGGAACCCATTGACTCACGTGCGAAACAAGGCTGCCTGATAGCTAGCATGGTTATAGCGTTGTGCAGCACCGCTGGCGTTGGACCTGGCCATGACGACGCTCTGCATATTTCGGCAATTTGTTCGCTCAGGTGGGTCATGGTTTACTGAAATGCAAAGTAGACGCCGAGAAGCTGCTAACGCTAGTAAATGTCAACCGCGTTTTGCACCGGAGTCACGCTCCATCAAGGCGACGAAGTTGGGAAGAGCATGTACACTCATAAACGTTGCCTCGGGAATAGAAAGCTCTTAAAGACGGGCCGGAAACGCATTTAGCGGCTGGTTTGGTGGAACAACTGACGGGAAGGGGCTCATAATAGCTAAGAAACAACGACACTATACTCATGTAAATTATTTTTACTTTACAGCTGGACAGCGAAACAGAGTTAGGAGTTATTGTGGCTGACACGACAGCATCCTGCATTGACACGGCTTCAGCACACAGATCGTGCGGAGTCAACAGACCCGAGTGTGGAGCCATCAGGCTCGCCTGAAAAGTGCCCAAAACGCGACAATAGGACGAAAAATGGAGAGGAATACTCAGCCTCCAGATGGAAATTGCGCACAGACGCGTTCAATAAAATTACCGAAAGCGTCGCGGCAAAAACACGTTTGATAATGTGGTTGGTAATTTTGGAAGAATAGTGGCGGACCACATCTGAAAATTAAGCGAGAGACGTTTTATTCGGTGTCCCATAGAAGTGTGGAACTAATTGAACGTACACCTACACCATCCAGAAATAAATAGCTATGTATCCTATTCCGCCTATATCCCAATGCTCTGCAAGCGATAAACATGTTTAGGAACAGCAATGATCGATCTACAAAGTCAATGAACTTTCACAGCATTTTATTTTTGAACACATTGCACATTTTTCCCAGTTAGCATTTGCCTGTTTAATATATATAATTGAGTTAAATCATAAATAAATATCCTTCGAGAACGCGAGAATAAATAATCCTCTGACAAATCGAAATAGCGAAAAGAAATCTAAGCACATTAATCTTTTTGCCGAAATAAAATGTATATTCCACGTTTCACTACTTCTTTTGATAGCCAAGAATGACCCCACGATTCCGCGTTGTGGTATTGGCGCTCATTGTTACATCTGACTATGGGCTTGCATACATACGTATTATGATATCGCTTGGAGATTTCAGAGAACTACGTTTGCCTTCTGTATTTAATACATTTTGAATTGGTGCTTGCTTTCGTCGAAGCGGGCTCGTTTTGAAATGTTAAGAACTATATCTGCATCTTGCAATAAAAAAGGCCGTAAACATCGTCATTTTTTATACCTTCTTTACATGCACCAGGGACGTAGAACAGTAATTACAACAAAGAACATGTAAGCACATTCGGCTCAATGAGGTGTCAGCTTGTGTCAACCGTTACACAAAAAACACAGCCAAGCAAAAAACCGTGAAAACAAACGCTAACAAAACACTCGTAGAAAAAAGAAAAAAGAAAAGACGGCTTGTATTGCCAGTTAGTTTTTGCGCGAGCAGCTTGTCGCGCTCGGTCTCCTTCACGAGTTAGCCGAGTCCTGCGGACCCTGGCACGGACCTCTTCGCCGGAGTCAGGAAAAAAGGCGATACAGTAGAACGGGTTTAACATCTTCATGACCTGTGGTACGACAGGCACGCAGTACCTGTTTCATGACGCTTGCCCACGTTATACATCATTCATTGCGGTCCGCGGTTTTACCCGGATATTCCTGTTTTCTCGCGGACTAGTTCTTGAGTTTTGCATGTTTTTCTCGCTTGGGGATGGTGGATTTCGGAGTCGCAGGAAAGGTGACGTCATTGATTTTGTAGGAATTTGTCCGGGACAAGTCCGCCGTGTGAGTACAGCTTTAGAGTATTCGAGAAGTTCAAACATGAACTAAGGAATGGCAAGAACGAGTGCGGACATGTGATAGGTACGGAAGATTAGGCTTCTGGCCGGTTCATCCGTAGACATTGACGAGATACTGGCCGTATTGTACAGGTCCCTCTGAAACAGGAACGAAAGTTCGTTCCTCGTTCATTATCAACCTTGGAACAAGTTCGCGTTACAAGTTCCTTGGTACGAAATGACCGCATTCTTATTACGCTTCTAAGATTATAATGTGTCGCTGCATTTAAGCTACCAGTGCGTCTTTTGATTGTGCTAGATTATTCATAAATGCAATTGTCTTGGTAATTCTGATAAACTTGAGGAGCACGGAGTGTGTCGTGCGTGCATTTATGCTCGCGTGATGGTTTGTTATATTTTAATACGGGGAGCTTATGGTGATTTTGGATGCGTTGCAGGCAGACACACTCATGGGCCCCACAAGTTTGTCAGAATGATAAAGACAACTCTAGATTTATCTATCAATCGTGATGTCGTGAAATCACGTTGGTGCTACGCTTCGTCATTAGGAGCCAGCTGTGCGCGCAACGGTCGTCTGCTACCACAGGTTTCGTGAATCATAGTTCAGCTGCTTGAACTCCTGTTCGCTTCCTCTTCGTGGCGCCGAGCGAAGATATCACGCTGCGGATCGCACGGTTTTGTGTTCGATTCCCACTGCATTCTCATGCCCGAGTCCCACTAGAGCGACAAACAGAAACAACCGACAGCGACGAGCCTCAAACGCGTGCAGCATATCCACGCCAAGGTACCCTTGGCAGGCTTGCACTCAGTCGTGCTTACTTCACAAGCACCGATGGGGAGGCAAGCCTTTCTGCCTGGGTGGCATGCAAAGGTATACACGCAGCGTGCCAGGCTGGCATGCTGCCCGTGTATGCTGCACGCGTTTGAGGCTTGTCGCTGTCGGTTGTTTCTGTTTGTCGCTCTAGTGGGACTGGGCATTAGTAGGTCCCATAATTACAATTGATTATGTTGAATTATAACTATCACTAAGTATGCTTCGTATGCGCTTATGCATTGCCTGCTTAGACACTGTATGCTTAATGTTCAAGTCGACTTGCTTGTAACGGTTTTTTTCTAGTCTATAGTTATACACGTCCTGCATGTTAATAAAGCAAGAAAGTAAGAATATCTGCTATCTATCTAGAATGTATCGTGAAGTAAACGCAATAAAAAAATTACCTGTAAAAAACAAAACACAAAAGATAGACTACCGCTTTGGGTTTGGAAGAATTGTTGTCTCGGAGTCGATGACAGCTTCGTAGATATATGTTGGTTCTGAAGTAGCGAACTACTGCAGAGGTCAGTCTTGCTTACAGTCTCGAGCGCTGCCCATGATAAATGAAACGCATGTCGGTGCTGTCCACTCGGTTTTTAAATGCAAAGAAATCAAAGGAGGCATTACAAATAACATTTTGTCGTTATTAAAGTAGTTAGTATATTCTCTCATAAAACTAATTTTCTTTGTTTTTACCCAGAATAGACTGATAATCCGCTTTCTGTCAATTTCTGTGCCGCGGAAAACCGTAACACGCCACCTATTACACATATAATATATATTACAGAGTTTTAAAATAGGCGTCTCGATGCCTTGGGTACCTGAGCAGCTTGGAGCCATTCTAATACTCTATATATTTTCTTATCTCCGTCGAATATGCCTTTGGAAAAGAACGGCGTTTCCCTCGCACAACCGCGCATCTACGGCAAGGAGCGCTGGTTATTGCTTGTAAGCGTAAATTTTATCAAGGGACTTGAGTGCAGGCTGCTCCCGAGCGCTATTGAGTCGCACAAAAACCATATAAAAATCCAATGAACGGAGCGCAGTTAGTTTTCACAAAACTGTCTTTAGGTAGCGCGCGTTTATCATCCTCAAATTTTTAATGTTTCCGAAATAAAACGAAGCAAAAACGTGTTATTCCTATGGCACTAGGACAAAAACGGAAACAAACCGTCTGGATGCCGCTGCTAATCGGCACCATATGAAACCCAAACTTGAAAGATTTTTTTTTTCGAGATAAGCACCTGAAAGCAAATCCAGCAGATCTGAGTGTGTGTGTTTCAATCTGTGAGTATATAACAGCGTCTACATAATGGCTCGCTGCCGTTTTGCCTCATGCGCACAGGAAAACCCCGTTTTATTTTTAATTTTTTCTTCACACGCCATTTACGAATTTTAGCATAATAAATGCACCACCCAAAAAAAAACACGTGAAAGGTTTTATTGCATTTAGTTTATTAGTTCATTTATATGTTTTCTTTTACGACCGAATATCGCTTGAGAACACATTGTATACCTAGAAAAATAACTTTATTAACTGAGTTGCAAATTTGCAGTGCGCCCGTGAAATCCGAAGATCCGAAAACCTTAAGGCCCGTTCACACTCTTGGGACCGAGTAAGACCGAAGAGACCAGACCGGCTTCAAGCCTCTTGCGATCTCTTAGGACCAGCTCCGCTGCAGCGCATCCGATCCTAAGAAGTCGCATAAAGGCTTAAAAACCGGTCTGGTCACTCTCGGTCTTACTCAGTTGCATATGTGTGAACGGCGCTTTACACGCATCGCCAATGGTTCCAGTATCTTCAAGTTGTTTCTTGAGACAGCTACCAGAATCCCCGAACCGCAGACGACATGAGGACACTAAGTTTCTCTGGCAGTTAAATTAAAGCTATAAGAGCTTGTAAGCTCGACTGTCTTGAGATCCGATATATACTTGAGCGCCGATAAGAGTTAAGGCACGAGCATTTTTCTCATCTTTTGAATGCGGCAGAAATATTTTTCCCACGATAGAATTCGCGTTTGCAGAAAACAGCTTTGCTTTTACCCGCACTATACTGTATAGTGGTTCTTATGACAAATAGAGTGCGTAATTGAAACGAAAGCGCGCAGTTGGCTTTGTTTTGTGCGTCATAGTCGCTCTTCCTAAAAGGAACACTTGTTTCGAAATGAATGTTGACTCACACCCAGTTGGCTTCACTTATTTTATCGTTTTTACTAAGATCAAATTTTAATTGTGGTCCAACATAAAAGTGGCTAGTAGCTGGTGATTAAACACATCGAGCTGATGTGAGTTTGGTGCAAGTCTCCGGGTAAGTTTATGCTTGTTTTCCTCTTTCTGAGACAAACAATGTACGTATCCGGGAAGTCGATATGAATTGTAACGTACAAATCGCTTGCGCGTATGATGAACTAAATGTTTGAAATAATGAGTGAGATATCAGTTGGCTTATTAAAGGAGTAGAGACTTAGTGATTATTCAATTGAAATCCATCGTTGCAAAACTGATGGAATGAGAGTTTTTATTTTCACCTTAGGAAACTGACGAGCGGTTGGTTTTGGTTCCATCGCTTTTTCTGGAGGTTTATGTGTAGCGCTGGCCCTTTTTCACTTGCCACCTCGTCATTACCTCACTTTGGTTCATTACTGCACTCAACGCGGCCGGTTGCTTCGGTTCAAATCTTTGTTCGGTAAGATCATTGTTTATATTTATAGCTCGATAATTTATTTTTATATTTTTTGACAATGAACTATATTGTTATAACGTATCCGTGACAAAACAAAACGTAGCTTCAACGCTGGATGGAGTAATTTTTCCTTTGTTCATTAGACAAAAGCCTCTTAAAATCGTCTTTTATTATATCTTCACATATATTGTTTTGTTTTGCTATGCTCTTTGGTTCGCGTCTCCAGAAATAAGTATAATCTTCCTTTCACCTTCGCGGGCAATATTTGGCAGCTTATCGCCGTCATACGCAACTGTCTCAACTTGATCGGTAATGGTGCTTTTCTCAACAAAAACGAAATTCACACAACCGAGTTAGTGAGACTATGACAGCCGCAGTTAGTCTTATTTAAACATTTCCACGTCCATGAACCCAAAATAGTATTAAGATTCTGAAAACATTTGCTTTCAGTATAAACTCTAACAGACTAGATTATTTTTTTCCGGGAAAGAAAACGTTTTAACCAAGTCAGTCAATGATGAGTTTCACTTACCGGTGCACTTCACGCGAAATCTTCCTCTAAATAACCGCTTTAATAAACTGATTACAATAATATATATCTATATATCTATATATATAAGTCAAAGATGCGTACTGTCGGGGTTACTAATTCGAAGTTTATTACAACGTTTCGAGCGGGGACAGCTCTTCATCAGACGAAGAGCGGTTCCCCGCTCGGAACGCTGTGATTAACTTAATTATACTCTGACAGTACCATCTTTACTTATTAACTTTTCGCATCCATATGTATACATTTATTTACCTGTATATCTATATATATAAATATATATATATATATATATATATATATATATATATATATATATATATATATATATATATAAGTCAAAGATGCGTACTGTCGGAGTTACTAATTCGAAGTTTATTACAACGTTTCGAGCGGGGTTCACCTATATATATATATTTATATATATATATATATATATATATATATATATATATATATATATATATATATATATATATATATATATATATATATATATGTGGTGTGCCAAGTCACCCCGCTCGATCTAAAATGAACCGTAAAAACCGACGCTTGCACGAAGCCATTTAAAGTTTTCGTCAAAGGTGTATTTCACAGATCGGTTGTTTCTTGTAAAATTGCAAAGCGTAGCTTTCTTTCTGTAAAAAAGAGGGCCAAGAAACTTGCCAGGGTCAACGGCGGGCGGCGACACAGACGACCGAGTCTAGTGGCGGCGCACGTTTTGCGCTAGTATCAATACACGGCGTCGGGAGCAGCGTCCGAAGGTGTAGCCGACCAGTGAAAGAAAGCCGGCAACACGCAGACGAAATCCATCGGCAGCAAAAGCGCCGTCGTCATGCCTAACGGGTTTTCTTTCCCGTTAAGTTTTGCTTTTATTGTCCGCATTTAATTTTTAACTAAACGTACATTACAAAAATATTACGTTAATTTTAATAAACCACGGTGGTCGCGAGCAGTCTCGATAAGGGGGTAGCGCCATCTATCAATACGAGCGCCAAACCCGCCCCGCTACTCGACTTGGTCGTTTGCGTCGCGGCCCGCCGTTGGCCCTGGCAAGCTGTTTGGCTCTATTTTATACAGAAAGAAAGCTACGCTTTGCAATTTTACAAGAAAACCGACCTGTGAAATACACCTTTGACGAAAAGTTTAGATTGCTACGTGCAGGCGTCGATTTTTACGGTCCATTTTAGATCGAGCCTGGTGACTTGGGGCACCCTATATATGGATTATTATGTTTGAAGTGTAAGGGTAAGATTACGAATATCAAGTAAAACCGGCCTGAGAGAATAATAGCAACAACATATCGCATCGATTACTTTACCTTCCAAAGCGATTTATAAGGACACTTAAAAATTGTTTTTGCATCACATAATCGTGTTAAAGTGCAATTATTAGACCTGGTCCGCGGTTAATGTTTTTATTTTACGGAAGCATTAGTTTAAACACAAGTATTTTATATATTAAAAAAATTAACATCGCACTACAGACGTTAAGAAACTAAATAACACCTCCTTCCCGTTCCGGTGTGTCAGGGCGCACGGGTGGGTGAACGTGCACGTGAAGCGCCTCGACAGCACTAACTTGATAATTAGCTAGCTTTGTAATGGCCTCTAATCGACATGCCTGTCAAACCTAAAAGAGGCAGCATCATCTCCATCCCAATGATTTTTATAGTTTCTCGATAAATTTGGTTGAAAACAAACTGTTCCGTTGGAGAATTGCTTGAAATGTGGGATATGTTAGTTGTACCAATTTTAGCCATTGCAAAGCCTGTTTGCCTGTTTCTAAATCAATTTAGTATTATCTAGTTTATACGAAAACCCTATCTTCGCAAAAACACAACCACGTTTTCTTTTCTTTGTTGCTACGGAGTGTTTTCGAACGCTATTCTAGCGTTAACAAAGTGGCACAATTAAGCAAATGAACCGAGTGGAATGAAACTTTTTACGAAGGTGTCTTTAGATGGTTCAACAATTATACTTAAAATTGATAAGTATAAGTGTTAGGAAAATCACTAGGCCTAATGAATCCCGTTTTTTTTTTTATGCTCAGGGGGAAACGGTAAAAATTACCTGGTTAAAACCGCTACACACAGACGGCACGACATAAAAAGAAAAGTGAAAGTTTCCTTGCGATGAACACCTAAAAGCAGATACAGCAGGTGCGAGCGCGTGTGATATCCATTTGTGAGTAGCAGCATGAACCAAACGGTATTTACCGTAAAAAAAGAAACAAACAAACAAACAGTATTTTCTACGTTTAGCTTATTTCTTAAAACACACTCATGAAATTCTGAGTATAATACATCCACAACCTAAATGTAACTTGGTAGAAGGTTCCAGTGCACTTTGTTGATTTATTTATTTATACGATTTTTTTAAAGTCAGAATGGCGCTTCGGAACAAACACCCTGTATAATGGCCCTAGGTTAACTTCCTTTCAAAATTGCTTGATTGACTAACACGCTGAATTGCGGACAAACTACAGGCCTGGTTTTCTTGCAATCCGATATATTTAGCATTGCCAGCGTGCCCTTCCCTCCCAAAACAAATATACATTGTTTTTCCTTTTCACCACTAAAAGAACGATCCCTTATTCAGCACAAACGAAGGCTACAGGACCGAACCAGATGCCAATGTTTACAGCAGTAACCGGCATCTTATTTAAAAATTATTATAAGTTATTTGCTGAAAATTTTACTGGCAAAATGGGGCCCAATTTTGCGCGTTTTTGGTAACTGGTGCTATATAAAGCTCCATGTATTTTTATAAATATAAGAAAATAACTCATAACTAGGGTTCCGTGTTTTTCGATACATTCGATCAACTCCGAAAAACAATCACCGGTAAACGTTTCCTCAATTCGGATTTATCCGAAAAGCTTCGAATTTCGAAGTCACAACAGCAAAATAAAAAGCAAAAAAAAAAAGACAACATTTTACGAATAAAGTTTGTCAGATCACAGGATCCGGCTTCAGAGTAAAGACTAATTCAGTCATTGTGTGTTTACCTTGGACCATTGACAAAAGAAAGTTTCCTGCTTGCATCGTCAAGGTTCGTTCAGTGCAATGGGCCAATGCACTTCTGGACCACGACAAAAGCAACTGTTCTGGTTTCCAGTTTGAACCATACTCTTCATGCTTCTTAAAAGGGAGGAGGGGTTGTGCTTCATAGCAGTGAAAGATGTGAATCTGTAGATTTTATAGGATGGGAAGGGCAGCTGATGTTTTTATGAGTCTAAGAGTTTGGAAATTTCAAGCTACCGACGTTTATAGAAGTGAAGACACTTTTTAAAATTTGTCGTGGACGTGGGACAGTTACTGCCAATCGCAAGGGCGACAATGCCAAATGCAGCTGCAGAAATAAATTTCAATGTTGGTGATTTTTTAAATAAGTTTACTGCGCGTTTTTGCCTAAACAATTTAAATTTTATTGAAATAAAAACAAAAGAAACAGAGCAAAATTAAGATATGAATTTCAAAGAATTGGGAATCTAACAAAAAATGAGCTCCGATAAACTCTGAATTTACACGGGAAAATTAACTCCAAAAACACCCTCCGAGTTTCACAAAAAATAAACTCAGAAAACACGGAATTCTACATATAACTAGGATTCTACGTTTTCGGATAACTCCGAAAAACTCTGAAAAACAACCGCCGGTAAAATTTTCGTCAAATTGGATTTATCCGATAAACTCCAAAATAAACGTCAAACGTTGCTGTTTTCAGTTCTCGACAAAAGACACACTCGTCGACAGCGGGATCCTCAAATAAAACGTTTATAAACACCTTCAAGCCGGAGTGAGCTGCCTTCGATCGTTCCCTGCAATATTCTTATTTCGCGCGTTCTTGTTCACATTATATTTCATTGTTGTGGACGACACGAAACGCACAAAAACATTCTCGGTGTACTGCATCTAAAACGACAAAAAAACCTGAAGGGAAATTCAATCGCTGTCAAATGATACAATATTTGGAGTACTCGCCTCCGATTTCTATCGGTGGCGCGTTCAGTGCCGCACTTCTGGCGTCGCCGCACTGGCGGATGCCATAATGCGGGGCAACAAACGTTCTCAATGAGTTGAAAAACGCCATCCGCGGCACACAAGAACACAAGACGCGCCCTAAGTCAGATACCCAGCACTTTGGAGCACCCAACTGGCACACCCAACGCGAGTGCGGCGCCCCAGAAGAGCACTTTCGCCAACGTTTCTAACCACTCAGCATGGCCGCGGAACCTGACGCTCGCTGGATGAGCGAAAACGGCCTCACGTCCGCGTCTTGAAGGTGTTTATAACCGTTTTATTTAAGGATCCCGTGTCGACGATGTGTCTTTGTCGAGATCTGAAAACAGCAAAGTCGAGATGGGCCTATTGCCGGAGCGAGTCGATCAATGATTCAACGATTCGAAATCGATGCATGAGCATGTTTCAACTTTCAGCAACAGAAATTGAAGGTTTCTTTCCAGCTACATTATGTACTAATTTTGAAAATAAGAAGAATCTAGTCGCGTTGTGACGGTCAACATAGGTTCACGGCTCTCTGGTATCGCGCAGGAGATCGCGATTCAGGAAAACCGATAGAACTAACTTTTCGACAATTTCCAGCCACACCCGGCGGCGGAAATGAGCCTTCAACTAAGTGTTGTAGATGATAAAATCGAGTCAGTGTCACCACTTCAAAATATCAATATTAAGATAAATTCAGTTACAAAACGTTACAAGCTGAAACAGCAATTATCACGAGAAAACTTGCACGCACCTTGCGAGCGTACCCCATGTTCATCGGCGGTACAGCGTTCTGGTGCGCGCTCCATTCACAAAATGTTCCGAGCACAGTCGAGAGGATGGCGTTGGGGAAAAGTCTTTTCGGTTTACGGACGCAACCCACTGCCGCCGGAGATCGGGGTCATGTGGAAAGCGATGGAGCTTAAAGACATTGCAGCCGCACTCGCCTTGCCGGATTCCGTGCAAGCTACATAGGTCCTCGGACAGTATTCGACGCTTTCTGTCATTATTCGTCACCCTATAACTAGGGTTCGGAGTTTTCGGTTTAAACCGATAAAAACCGATAAAAGTACGCCGAATTCATTTTCGGAAATTCGGTTTTAACCGAAAAAGGTCAGTTTTAGGTTCGGCATTTTCAATTTAAACCGATAAAAACCGATAAAAGTACGTCGAATCCATTTTCTAAAATTCAGTTTTAACCGGAAAAGGTCACTTTGACCTTCCAGTCGTACCGCAGAGCCGTGGCGAAAAAGTGGAACGACAGTGTCTATCGAAACGTGTCCGAATGTATGGGATACACGGATGCCATCACGACGTTTTGGTTTAATGTGCGCATCATCGATCGGAACGTGAAGTCCGAAATGCCCCATGACTTCGCCATGTACGAGCGTGTTTTCAAACTCGTTGTAAGGAAGACTGACTTGATGCAAGCTCTGCATGTTGTGTTGTGCTTCAAAACGTCGCACCGTGTCTCTTTCGGCGGTCACAATTGGTTGATTGGCCGATTTTGGCTCAGGCAGCGCTTCATCTCCTCAGCCTGCCAGTGTCCAGTGTTAGCGTTGAGAGGGCATTCTCGAAGCTCAGGGTCATATTAACAGGAAAGAAAGAGTGCGGATCAACGAGGAGAACCTGGGAAAGTACATGTGTGTGTACTATAATAAGATCACGTAATCCTGATGTACAGAAGGTGAAGTTCCATGTTTTTTGGGCATAGGCTTCATATCTGACTTGTCTGTACTTCTGTGTTTTTTTCTTGTTTCTTTTACAGTTGCACACATTTGCCAAATAAAGTGTCCATTTCTTTTTCAATGTATCTGTGCCGTTATTCTTTGAGTGATCACAAATATCAGAGCTACAAGGATCATCTGATCCGGTGTCCGTTGGTGTTTATTTTATATTCACCGAAAAAAGCCGATAAACTTTTGTGGGCATAAATATACGCCGAAAAAAAACCGAAAATTGAATTTTAAAATAAACACCGAAAAAAGTACGCCGAATTTTGAAAAAATAGAAACCGAAAACGCAGAACCCTACCTATAACCGGAACAATGGTGTCACGAAAACCGGGGGACTGTCGCCATCCAAGCCCGTGACTCTAATTAAGTTTGGCAGTTTAAAACCGAGAACAAAGCGCGAACGAAGATCGGGCAATGCATGCAGCCAACACCGGCGAAGCCTCTCATCCGGGACTTTCACTCTTTCTAACGCACCAGCAAGGGGAAAGCGCCGGTAGCCCTTTCCCCTCTTCTCTCTCGCCCTCTTTCAGTAAAACGGTTTACTATAAATTACCACCGCACCCCGCGCAGCCTCTGGGTAGGGTTATGGAATATCAAAAACGAGCGTCTCATCAGACTACCTCCACGAGGTTTAAAATTTTAAGGTATCAAAGTTCATCGAAGCTGCAAGTTTGGTAGTGGGACAGATTAGTATTTACAATGGTAAGGGCACTAACGCCGAATCCAGCCGAATATTACGTAATATAAGCGCGTTCTTTTGAGTCTAGTACACGTTTACGCCAGGATATCTTTATTTTTATTTTTGAAGAATAGAAAAAACTGCAAAATTTAACTCCGAATTTGAGAAAATTGAGAATTTAACAAAAATAAACTCCAATAAACATTAAAATTTCTGGCAAAAAAAATTTCTAAAAGCACCCTCCGATTTTGAAGAAAATCAAACTCCAAAAAACACGGAACCCTACTTTTAACTTTTTTGAAGACAATAACATCCCGTGCTGAAACTTGGCGTCTGCTCGGACCTCTAGCGCTACGTTTGGGTGGAGAATGAGCGTTCGGCGATGCGTAGTTTATTTTTGCGTCAAAAATAAACCTTACAAATATTTTTGGGGAGAATCTGTACAAAACCACTTACGCACTGGACAAATATGCGTTTTATACATTTGTGTTTTATTTCAGAGCGGAGTCACAAGCACTTACCCCAGTGAATACAAAAAAGGAAAGCCCGCAAGTCTCAACAAAGAGCAATGAATAAAGCAACATTCGTCCTCTTAGTAACTTCGCAGCTTCTCAACCACGGTAAATGTCATCGATATCTTCATTACAGTGTACTGAAATACGGAGTAGTGTTAGGACCGCGAAGCGGCTCACCTGAGCTAGGCGCGTGGTCTAGATCGCGACAGGTGTGGACACCAGCGCATCGCTAGCATCAATATGCGGAGCGCAATGTCGTCTGCTTCTTTTGCAGGGGTCTTGGTGACGTCAAAACGCTGAGCTCTGATTGGCTCCTGATTGAAGGATGAGTGGTTGGACCTCAGAGCAATCAACCTTGAGGTCTACCCACTCTCCTTCAATCAGAGCCAATCAGAGCTCAGCGTCTTTCTGGCGCCACCACAACCCCCTGCAAAAGAAGCAGACAGAACTTGCGCTCTGCATAGAGTGATGGTTGTCCTCGTGTGTCGCGCCCACGCGCACATGCGGCGGCACGTGCGGGCTGCAGCGACTTTCTACTATCGTGACGACTTCGAACGCGTTCGAAGAGTGAGTAGAAACAAAGGCAGCTTGCTTTGTGTCTTTAGCCACTGATCCTTCCAACCAGAGCTCGGTTTTCTGACGTCCAAGCGTTCTCGTCTCCCTCCAGCCAGTTTGGTTACACCGCCACTCTTGCCATGGCTCGGGGGTAACTGTCGCCTTTCTTCACGCATGTAACCCCGCTGCGGGTCACGAGCAGAGCACGAGACAGCACGAGCTGTCTTTGTCCACTGCCGCCTTCCTCCGCTTCTTCCCGTGGGTTAGAGCCCTCTGCCGTGGGCTATGCCCGTTACGGCGTTGTCACGCGTGAGTGGAATACCGTGGGACGCGTAGTTGCGATATAGGGCTATTGTGCACAAGCCCGACGCCAAGCGTCCTTCGACGCGTTGACTGGTGACGAAGCCCAGCCAAACGGAAACGCGGCACACGTGTCCAGTCTACACGTGACTGCGCTCCGATCTCATTATGCTGACGTGGAAATGCTAGGGCACACACTTGGGTTATTCTACGCGGTGCCTGGCTCTCCGAATGCGCTGTGGAGAAGTAGATGCACGGGCATTTGATCGCTCTCAATGATTTGTAGTGTCGCTTGGAATTATATATATTTCTGAGTTTATTTTTTCTCTATGGCGTCTTAATCACTCCCATATGAGCAGTCCTGTAGACGTTACTAAAAAAGTAATCAATTACAATCACTATTACTCTTGGCTAAAAAGTATTCGATTAGATTACTTGAGAGCTCGACAGCAAAAGTAATTGGGCATTACTTTAAGAAGTAACCGTTACTTTTCCGATTACTTTATTGTGTGAAGACTTACATCTTTAGTGCTCATAACAATGAACTGCTTCCAACCTATATTTTACATTTTCACAAGTATTGAAGAAGAAAAAATGAATTCCCTCTTCGTGGTTATATTGCATCTTCTTGGCATTTCTGGTACCAAATAAAAGGTATTTTGTTTTCTCGCTTTATATATTTTGTTGTACTGGCAACCAAGAGGCCCTTACTCTATTTCGCACACAGACGCGCTTCTCCAGATATTATTCACATGTGTATGAACTCGCATGTTACACAAAAGAGCAGCAGCTCCAGGATTTGTAACGGATCTTGCTTAGTATCCATTAGCGAAAGAGATCGCCCTGACCACTTCTCAACTCGAAGCCTTGCTTTTCAGGAAGACCAGGTAGGGGCAATACGGGATCTTGACGTGTATTTGAACTGGCTTTGCTTATATTTTGCATCCGCTTTAGATATTCTTGGGTTCAGGTTCTCCTACGGGCTGCGAGTAGATACCGTAAGCAGGCCTTTTTTTATTATTATTATTTCGGTGTGTGCGTGCGTGAGGGGGCTAGTTTGAACGAAGGATTTACAAATCTATATTCTGCTTCCTCAAACTTCGCCCTGAATGGCCTTTGTCACGCACTGGGGCTTTCCTGGGGCTTCCCTATCCCAGTCCCAGCTCGAAACAAAACGGACATTCCACAGAAACTGTACATACATAGGGGTAGACCTCGTTTCCTACAGCTCCGCAAAAATCTTTCTTTCTTTCCGTTCGAAAAAATATACAATTTTTATTTTTGTCATATCAGAAAAAAAAGGTGTGTGAGGGGGGGGGGGGGGGGGTCCCGTGGAAAATTAGTAACGGTTAGAAGTAATTTTTATTACTTCAAAATGTAACCAGATTACTCTTGTGATTACTGCCTAATGAAAGTAATCAACTGATTACAAAATTACTCAAAAAGTAATCGATTACAAGTAATTTGATTGCTTGTAATGCGTACGGTACAAGTCTGCATATGAGTGATATACCTCCTCTCCTCTGCACTGTTTCCGGTCCTATAACTCTGAATCGACGGTGAAGTTTATAGTAGTAATACTGTAATAACATTATTTTCAGGCCTAAACAAAATATGACTTTGAGGCACTGAATTCAGCTGCTATCTGATTTTTGATATAAAATTAGAGCTTTTCGATAAAAATATATGAAGTGTTTTTTAATAAGAAACTTTAAATACGACGACCAAAGTAAACATATCAATGTTGCGTTCTTGCTTCTTGATTCTTTTTAGCTGCTTTGAAACATCTGAGATGGACAGACGTGGAACGGACTTTTGGAGTTGATTCATGTTCGGAAAGAATCTTATTAGATTTAGATACAGCATGCCAAGAGAAAGGGAAGTTTATAGAAGGCATGGTGCGTAACTTTCGAATCTTTTGTACCGTACCCATCACAAAATCAAATAAAAATATATAGATTTATAAAAGTCAAGAGCTCTAATTCCCTTAAAACGCGTTGTCAGGAAACTGTGGACTTTGCCGCCTGCGAGATGGGATGCAAGAATCATACGGCCCAAGGAATCGTCAACACAACGTACGAAATGCCCAACGGCACGCCGTGCGGATATTTTGGCGAAGTAAGTCCACGCAAACTCTCTCGCTTTAACGACGTTTTAACCACCGTTACTAGATCAACTCAGTTATGGAACTTCCCATAGACGCTGTACATTGGAGGGGGTCCGAAACCATGTCCGACTTTTTTGCAGCTAGGTGGCGCTGCCGGCGCATTAATCCACGCGTTTTCGTCTGCTACTGCTCCGCGGCTGCTTTCGAGTCCCGACTCCTCTCGAGGTTCAGCATGGTTTTGGGTTAGTTTTTGTCCTTTCGCCAGTAAAAAGTAAAAATGTGACTACCAACAGCAGCAGAAACAATTTGAAATTTGTCTGCTGCTGTTATCCGCAAGAAAGGCCAGAACCGCGCCGTCAATGATGATGATAGCAGCGGTGATCTCAATGACAATTGCTGGATCGCGTTTGCCCGCTCCGCGAATGCGGTCACTGGCGGCCATCTTTAGGTAGAGTTATATCACCTCTAGCCAAGATACAGCTGCTGCAGCCACTTGGCAGCCGCCATCATCCATCCATGTCAGATGGCGTTTTGGCAGTTGTGGTGGCAGGCTGCCATCAAAATAGCGTGGGTGATATTCCGTGATTGATTGAAATTGTTTGACGAAACATGTTTTTGAAACCCGGCGTGAACGGTAGCCCGGTCTTTGAGGACCCGGTAAAAGTTTCACGAAATCGCACAGCACCGGGGAAAAGTAGCACAGCACGCATCAAAAGTCGCATCGAAAGAAGCATCGAAAGCAGACGCCGGTACGTAGTCTGCTTTCGATGCGAGCTGCGCTGCTTTCCCCCGTGCTGCGCTTTCGTAGAACTTTCGCCGGGTCCTCAAAGATGAGGCTACCGTTCACGCCGGGTTTCAAGAATTTGCTTCGTCGAACAACCTCAATGAAGCACGAAATATCACCCACGGTACAGTGTACTAGATCTACGGCTATTTTATGGCAGCCTGCCGCCATTGCGCTGTCCGCCATATTACTATGATGGCTAGAGATGATATAACTCTACCTAAAGATGGCCGCCAGTGACCGCATTCTGGTCCATAGGCGGAGCTGGCCAAACGCGATCCAGCAAATAGACATAGAGATCAGTGATAGCGAGTATTAATGCGAAGCGCGCGCCCTCTAACAGGCGCCACGCAAAGGGACCCCTCCCGAGCGGAGTTTCAGAACTGAGTTGTTCTAATAACGTTGGTTTTAACAGCAGAAAAAAAAAATTCGAAGGCCAAATCGCCTGCATTCCTTTACTCTTCGCCGGTTTTTCTGTAATGCAGGTTATGAGGGTGCGGGTCGCGCCTATTGTGACCTAGCTATGAGGTACGGGGGGGGGGGGGGGGGATATCTTAGGTCTTAGGGACGCCAGGCATAGGAGAGCCTTACTGCGTTTGAACAACTATTTCGAACATTTTACTATCCTATTCCACACGGCGTGCAGTTAATTCTCCAATCAATTGCACGGCGCGATTTTCATGAATTTTGAATAGCAATATAGGCTTCGGAGGCAGACGAAGAATCAGTGGCGGTAAATGTGTGCTTATTATAAAGAATAAAAAAAATGGCTGTCCATGAAACTTCTTACGTTCAAAATTAGGTGTTTTCCCCTGAGGCGCGTATACGGTAGGCGGAAAATAAGCGCGGACCCGAGGACGAAACAAAGAGGGTGCAGGCTGCTGTTGACGAATTTATATGGACAGAAATCTATCCAATGTTGGGGCATATAAATAGAGCTAACACGTTTGAGGACTGGGTACTCCCGCAGGGCAAGCCTCCGCCTGCAGTGCGACTGTTGTGAACTGAGCTCCACATTTTTTTCTACGTGGACGACGGACCATGCAGCCACGAAGGCTATAGGCATCTGAGAACTCTCTTTAACCGCTCCTTCGGCACTGCGGATGCCCTAGGTCAGGAGCAGCCATACGTTTCCTCAACTCAACCAAACACTCGGAAATTCATATGTATTTGGATCGGACAAGATTTGCATAGTTTTACTTAAAATTCCTGGGTGTGTTAGGAAAAACATTAGGCCTAACAAATCCCGTTTTATTTTTTGATGCACAGGGGGAAAACGATAAAACCCACCAGCCATTCAGTGTCCCCGTTAAATTTAGCGGGTAGATCGACGTCACGTGACCTGATTTCACATGATACTTACACCTCACGTTACGTCACACCGTGGCAGCACAGTGGCTGTTACGTCGCTTTGCGCACGACGTAGCAGCCACTGTAGCTGATTCCTCACGCATGAGCAAGAGCCGACGGGAAAAATGTGTCGATTTTTCGCAGCGTATTCGTCCCATGGAGTTCAGCCTTTAGGGTGCGACCAACGCGAGCAAAACCCATTCCATCAATCCTATCAAGCGCCATTGTCCTTTCATTGCATTTGATGCAATGTCTAAAGGTCAGTTCAGACACCTACGTCTGACTGCATTTGACTGCGTTAAGACTGCTGGCGTCGTTGCTATGGGGACCTTTACGACGAGCCGACGAGGAGGCGTTGGTCCGCCCGATGCAACGCAGCGCAGCGCAACGGTTTGAAGGTGTGCAGAAACGAAATGATATGGCCGCGAGCTCTCTACCTCTCGCTTCAAAATCGACCAAAGAGAAGCGCAATGCGTAATCGCGCTCGTGACGTCAAGGGACCCTGCACGGCCAAGGGTACTGTATAGTTGCGAGCACTACCGCTTGGTGTGGTCAACGCGTGACAACCTCGCCTAGTAGTAATATCTGAGAACTGTACGCCTCTAAGAAAAAGGGAGCGCGACTTAGTCCCCGAGGGGAGCAAGTGCGTTGCCACAACCATTAGTCCCCTCGGAGACTAACGGGAAGGGGACTAACAGTTGCACCCCTCCATTAGTCTCTCGCACTAGCACCGTTGGGACTAACTGTTACACCATTTCAATTGCACCTCAAGGACCAACTGTTAGGCCCTGGCACTTGGTCCCCTGGGACCAACTGTTACACCGTTTCCATTGAACCCCGAGGACGAACTATTAGGCCCTTGCACTTGGACCCCTGGGACTAACTGTTACATCATTTCAAATGAACCCCGAGGACCAACTGTTAGGCCCTTGCACTTGGACCCCTGGGTCTAAACATTGCACCCTTGGATTAAGACCCCTGGGACTAAAGGTTTATCCTTTACAATTGGTCCCGAGCCACATATCTCCGAAACGAAATTGTGCAGTTCAGATTAAATGTAGCTTTATTGCCTCGTAGATACACATCGCATTCAAGGATGACTGAAGTCGAAGTTCCTGAGTGGTAGAATCCACGATAATGCCAAATTCCAAAGAGTGCACTTGCGTCGACGATGGCTTGAACACTGGGACGTCTGTCCCAACCGGTCGTGGTCCAAGCACCGTTTATTGGGGCACCGGCAGCTTCTTGCCTGTTTGCGAGGAATTTGAATTATTAGCAACAGGGGCAGCGTGAAATACCCGATCGCTCAACAACAGTATGAGATATAACACACACATAATAAAATAACAAATAGGCTACAAAAGTGCTACAATGGTTCACATCTTACATGCGATCTGTTGACAGCAGACCAGCGCAATATTATATTTTTAATAGATTGTTCGCTGCGAATTACAGACCCAGCGTGTGCGAGCTCAAACTATGCTTCAAAGTGACGGAACGAGCTTCCGCCATCAACGCGAAAGTCTGTGCAATAGAATAAATGTCTCCATTAAGGCCGGTTCTCACACGCAGCGAAGCGCTAAGGTAGCGCTGTTCACGTGTCGTGAGCTGCTTTTCGTCTGCCATGAGCAACAGTTTTGACGGTGCGATGCAAAGCTGGCGAAAGCTCCCGTCAGCACGCGCTTAGCGCTAGGTCAGTGCTATGCTTGTGGCTCTCTGCTGCATGTGTGAACAGGCCCTTATGGTAAAGCGATCCTGCCAAGGTCTGCAAAACACAAAAAATAAGCCATCGGTAGAACTGGCGTTTTGCTCGATACGATTGAATATCAGGTCTCTGTGCTGCATAACAAAATAAGCAAGCATGGTGCCAAAAAGAATAGAGCATGGCGCGCGCTTTGGAAGCTAGAGAACGCGCTCAAAATAAAACACTTTCTGAAGCCCGCAGTTAATAAATATACCTTGAACAGAAGTACTTCGACATACCTTAACCGAGTTCTCTTGTCTTGCAACTTCCAGAACAGATCAAGTGCAGTACCGCGAATTCCAACCGGATCCACGCAATGATCGGAGACGACGCAGGGCGACCAGCTTCTAAGTTCTGACGAAGGCTGTACTATAGTAGGTTACAAGTCAAGAAGGTAGCGGCAAATGCCCCTCAAAGGGAATCATATATCCCTCCGCCACCTCCCATCCAATAGCGTCCCATCGTTTCCGTGACGTCGTGGCCAACGCGGGAGAGGGTTTTGCCTTGCTTTGAATATTTGCTTTATCTTTCGACCTTGACTTAGCGTTGTGGAAGCCACGAGAGGGAGATTAGAAGTCGTTTTGTTTCCGATGGAAACAAAAACGACTTTGGGAGATTAGCTTCCCCCTCCGATGGATACAAAGGCCACTTTCAGGGGCTCGGTTTCCTCTCCGATAAATACAAAAATCGCTTTCTTAAAAAAAAAAAAAAAAGGGGGGGGGGGGGGGGTCGGAGACAAGTTGGCATCACTCTGTAGCCATTATCTATTCATTGAAGCGGAACAAGGGGTGTTTCCAGGGAACTATTCTTTCGACTGCGGATGGATTTCAAACGGTCGCATCACGATTATGGGAGGAGCTTCTCCTACCTTCTTGACTTGTAACCGACTATAAAAACAGGTTCTTTTCAAACAAAGACCCCTTCCCATTTTCCCGACGAACCCTCTCTGCCCCCATCTGCCCAACCCGCCGCGTAGAGCTAGGAGCGCCAGAAAGAATGCGGGATGGGGGGTTGGTGGGGAAAGGAGAGGCGCGTTCCACGAAAATTTCTTTCCCCTCCCACTACACACGGACACACCAATGCCTCAAGGACGAGAGTAGGCGCAGAAGGTCGCCATTTCCGACACGCCGGTCAAGTGACATACAGGCAAACACGTTTTGTTTCTTTTTTTTCTCTCTTTTTTTTTCAGTTTCCTCGAGGGCCTACTTTTTTTTTTTTTATCTCGCATTTTTTGGGCGCGGATTTCGTTCTTCGTTGTTCACCCGGAATGTTATCTGAAACAGCGACGACGATCGTATGAAGGCGTCTATATACTGCCCCTGAATGTGCTTTTTAAGTGGAACGTGCCGTGCATCAAGTGTGTCATTGTGGATTTTGAGTTCGACATTGGACTACCAAGAAAGGTTGGTTACGGGGGAGACGCAGAGACGGGCTCGACTTGTTCTCAGAACTCAGTTTTAGTGATTGAAGTGACCATTTATTCTGACTGCGAGACTCCGGTGTTGAAAGCGCGTCTTCTACAAAAGTTTCATTTAAGAGAAAAAAGTGTTAGTATTTGGAGGTGTTGCGTTTGGATAAATGCTCGTTTTGCGCGAAGGCAAATTACGTGAATGGGACTTGTGAAATGTCAACCGAGTCATTTTTGACGAGATAGTTGGGTAAAGAGAAGTCAACACGTTCGTTAACTCGCATTCGCACAACGCGCGAAGCTCTACCATGTAATGTCTTAACGATTCGTGGCACATTAAACAAGTTCGCCAGTTTCGTCCGAGTTTTGTCAACACTTTCAGCCGTGCTGGGCTGAGTCTCGCCGATCCCCAAGACAAGCGGAATATCATCCGTCCTCATGGCAAACATTCCGTTTGCCTTCGGGGACTAAACCATACAGATGCACCCACTGTCTGAGGGGGACTAATGGCTGCTTTTGCTCGCGCACTCTATCGGTTAGTCCCAGTCGAGCGCAGTTGGTCCCAAGCTTTTGCGCACGAGTACCTAGCTTGAACCAGATGGTCCTTTCGGGGAGCAACTGCGAGTTCAGAGGACCAAATGCTGCCGTTGAGTCCCTTGAGGCCAACTTTTTCTTAGAGTGCCTATACGCATAGCTTGCCACGTAACGCCATTCGCGGCCATGTCGGTATTTTATGTGTCGTGAGCGTTCCGTTCACCGTCGCCAGTTTCACGCCGCAGAAGTATAAGAATCTCGAGAGAACCAGTAAGTACAGATAGTCATCAGTACCGAGAAATGGCCACACCTGTAAGCTATGTATATAAAGTGTTCACTGGGTGCTATTTTTGGGCGTTATTCACAGCGCCTTTTGGGAAGAGATTGGTATGGTTGGCCTGGCAGAGGTCCCGCTATAGGATTCATGCTGGCGTTCGAATCGCAGCCGCGAAGCGGTCCGCTCATTTTCATCATTATCTGCGCGTGACTATGTATTGCATGCTTAAGCAACCACTCTCGCAATCGCTTTGTGGATGTGGGTGACTCGCCAGTGTGAATGCGGCGTAAAGCGCCTTGATGTGCTTGCGTGTCTTGCAGAAGTAGCGTCCAATGCGCCAGTGCACGAGACCCGTGCCTCAAATGGCCCTTGGAAGCACGCTGCACATGCTCGCACGGATGGGGCAGCAGTGGGGTATAGTTCTAGGCGAGACAGGCAGCATCGCCACCTGTCAATGTTCCTAGACGGACATTACAAACGAGGCTTTCAGCGACATCCACCAGGTGCTCTTTGCTAATCGTTGAATTAGTTTTAAAATTCCTTTTCGTGTCTTTATTACCGAGAGATTGCGGTGTCCGATGTCCTACTGCCCGCTCGAACACTATAAACCAAGAAATAAGCGCCGAAATTTCGTTGCAGTATCCCTTTAATCAATATAACATTCTATGACGTTTAGTTATACAGCGTATAAATGATCCTACGCCTGCCTAAACAATTTAACCTCGAGCAACACCAGTGGCAAATAGCTTGAACGATAATGCTTACAACCAAAGGTCGGGTACGTGCGTATACTTTTGCGTAACATTGTGAGGCAGACAACTAATCGCCGTTTTCTAGCGGCCTTTTAAAGTTGAAATCGCAGAATAGAGGCATGCAAAATCCTTGTGTGCGACGAAAAAAAAAGAAACTTTCAGCTTGGTGCAGCGCCACAGCATGCACCAGCTGGTGATGCTGGGACGCACTTGAGCCAAAAATGGCAGAGCGTCGCCGCTGATCTAGTTTGTCGCGGCGGTGCGGCTCCGGCATTTACAGTAGACCAATAGGAGCGTGCTCGCAAATGGCGGCGCGTCACCGGCAGCTGCAGCAGACCAATAGGAGCAAGCGCGTCTGGATGTGGGATGCGCCATAAGCCAAAATGGCGACGCGTCGCCGGCATCAATAGGAGCACCCGCGGCAAGATCAATATCAAACGATGGCGGTACTTGGACAAGTCAGTGTAGATCCAGCGCTTTAGCACTAACAAGCTACCGCTGCAAAAACTACAATTCATCCTACTTTAGTCCGTTGCAACTCAAGGAGGTAGGGGGAGGGAGAGGAAGGCCGGGAAGGAGGAAGCAGACGGAACGCTGGAGAGGAGAGGGGAAACATGCTCCTGTCTCCAGCGTTCCGCTTGTATCCTCCTCCCCGGCCTTCCTTTCCCTCGCCCTACCATCTTGAGTTGCGACGGACTATAGAAACCCAAACAAACAAACGTTGCCATTATAAATATTTTACTCAACCGTTTGATATAAAGTTCGACCCAACCTCCATGGTCCATCAACTAACGTTAGAAAACCACACTAAAACAAGCTCTTACAACTAAATAAGGAGCATCTCGCGCCCAAAGAAATGAAGAGACAAGTTCAGTACTGACAGCTAGAGTAAAAATTTAAGAATTACAGAGAACATGCATGCGAGCTGATGAACTTTCAACATATTAAAAACCGAAAATCGTCTCTCGTTTTTGTTGAACTTTGTTCGTAGCGCATGCTCAGAACTAGCTCCCATTTATTGTCTTCTAAGAACAACGATTCTGATTGTGTGGAATGGACGCTGAACGCGCATCCTCATGTATTCCCCGCAGGTGGTGAAGCCAAAGCTATGGGTACTTGTGCGCTCAGCGCAACCAGGCTCTGACATAACCTCTTCCTTTATACTGAGAAAGCCTGGCACGTCGCGGAAAGAGGCGGCCGCCGATAATGGGAAAGGAGGGGCGGGGAATCTTGAGTGGAGGGTAGATTGTACGCTAGCGCCACACAGCAGCGAGCGGCCAATCGAGCGCTTTGTGCATTGCTGCTTATTCGATAGCCCGTGGGAGGCAGGAACGCAAAAAGCGCTGGGATCGCGCTTTTGACGAAAACGAAAACAAACGTGGTTCGGGGAGCGGCCGCTCATGACCCAAGCGCTCGCACACTATCTCTGCCCTTTCTGCTCTGCGCTACCATGATTTGTCACCGTTCTGCCAACACCTTCTAGAAGAGAAGGCCGCAGCGCTCTTCTCGTGACGTCGCGAAGGAAGGCCATCGGGGGCGCGCGTCGAAAGCGCAGGCAACGCGCGTGGATCGATCGTCGTGACGCGCTTTTAGTCACTGCGGGTGTCTTATTAGTTAAAATGAACGAAGTGTCTAGCGTTACGTCCGACGTAAGCCAAGTTACGTCCGAATCTCCGCCTTCCCTAGGTTCACGGGGGAGAGAGGAGGGCGGGGGGGGGGAGGGTTAGGTATACGCGTTTCCAGTGCTCCGTCCGGACGTAACGCTAGCCACAGCGTAAAATGAGCTCGCACCACGGCCGGACTGGAAGCGCGCGCTCTCTTTCTCTTCTTGCGGCCTTTGCCGATCGGGGCAATCGCCACCA
Source organism: Ixodes ricinus (assembly GCA_037355805.1). NCBI lineage: Eukaryota > Metazoa > Arthropoda > Arachnida > Ixodida > Ixodidae > Ixodes > Ixodes ricinus. Next base: position 35,767 of record JAZHYW010055754.1, on the reverse strand, counting down.
CCCGCCGCAATTCGCGGGGGGCGCTGTCACCTCACCCTGGGCTACCCTTTGCCGTTTGCACAGAGCGCGTCTGAAAGTGTATCTCAGCGCTGTCGCAACTTTGCGGCCGAGATTTTTATAACCTTTGACACACCTGATCTTACCCGTTTAGACCCTCAGCCATATCTAATGCGCTTCCGGGGAGCCCAAAACAGTGAATATTTACGCACATCTCTCCGAGAGATTCGGGGTAAAGGTAGTAAGTAGAGACAGCGAATGCAATTGCGGAAAGAATATACTCGTCCTTACCTCCAGGACTTCTGTTGCAACTCAAGAACAAAAAGAGACGGACCCCTTCTACGTGGAGGAACTTTGAATGATAAATAATTCGTACACTCTTGTAGAAATGTAAGCACGCCCTCTATCTATTCCCGTGGTCTGTATCATCATTTCATAGGCCGCATGAAGTCGGTCAGCTGCTCTAGACGAGGGTGTAGTAGTCTGCACAATTTTCGCACAGTGCATATTACAGCCTAAAGTGCTTCCCGAGGGCTTGTGCACATATCAGCTGATTTTCGTTTCTGTCCGTGACCGTCTTTGCATGGTTAAAAGTATTCTGAGAAATTTGTTGCCAATTAAACCAGCCAAGCGCTTTGAGTAACTGTTGTCAATGCCCTCTCGACAGCTTAGGATTGGCGCGTCTTCAAGATAGGGTGCAATGAGTGGTTGCAGAACTTCGATGCACATTTGTACGCAAAAGGTGCTTAACAGCCTTAAAAAAAAAAAAAAAAAAAAAAACCAACAATGTTGTTCAGAAGTGAGAGGAACCTAGGATTTGGATAATGAAGTCCGCTTTTATCCTGGCCTCGCAAGAAGACGAACAGAGGATCACCTCTGCTGCACGTAGTCAACAGCACAACACAGGCTTCGCACCCAAACTCACTAATCAGTTTCACGCAGATAGCCCCCGACGTACTCCAGACCAGAGTATGTCACGGATGGAGATGGAGCGCAAGGCTTTTTCCGTTTTCCAGGTCAGTGGTAATCGAGTCGGGCACAGCCGCTGCCAACTGCTCAGAATCAGTGTCTGACATCTGTATTTGCTTAGAAGGGGCCTTTTCTTTGACAATGTGATCAAGGGCTGCTGTGACAGCCCTTCCATCAAGCACGTCACACCCTCCACAGATGGACCGTAGTCGTCCATGTGTGGTAGAGTCAGTAGAGTGACTTAAATCGGAGCAAGTTCAATAAACCGGTGCCAAAACAACAGCCTACGAAGCTCGAGACACCAGCGCAAAGCAGCTGGAGGGACTCTCCGAGTGGGGGTGAAATGGGGTGAGGTGGTTGCGCCCCTGGCGGCAAGCAAAGTGAACTACATACGGAGAAAAAATGCCATTGACTCCCGGGCGATTGCAAAGGTCCGTAAGAAGAAAGAGAGCGCGCTTCCAGTCCGGCCGTGGCTGCACATAGCAACGGGTCTAGAAAACATTTTATTACGCGAGCAAAATATTACACCGCTAAATAATTGGTATTAAATGGCACGAGGTACGCATAAGAGAAAACATTGAGTCACGCAAATATTGCTGTAGGAATGCATATTTTACACAGAAATACTTCGACAAAATGGCGAGACACGCAGTGATTGGACACAGCAAAACAAATCACAGTTAAAAATCAGGTAGACGTAGTCAACGCCGGACACAGCTGAGGCAAGGGTCACTTACGGTTATGTAAGCGATGTTATCGCATACAGTCACTGAATTCTTGCATCATACCCCGGCCACATGACAAGAATAATGTAATTTCGATCGAATGACATTCTGGCGTCGACAAATCGGCTTGCGACGCTCGTATAATCACTCAAGACTGCGAGCAGATGAAATCCCATATCATTTAATGAAAATATATTAACTTTCTCGTGTGGCAGGGGTACTAGACTTACTATTTAGTCAACTAATTTACTTCTCTCTATGGGCTCGAGCTGCTTTAGAACGAAATATAACTTATTTTGTATACAATAATACTATATTACCTTCATATAGTTAAGATTTTAGTATAAACGCGGTAAAGGCAATAAAATAATATTAGTATAAATAAACACATAACCACAAACAACGCACATTGTATAACCACACTAACTTGTTATTCACCTTCCAATGAAAGCTAGAATATTACCACGCATATTTACAAATGTCGACGCAACCGCACACGGATAACGACAAACAAGATGCCATTCTATTACGAAAAAAAAAGAAACCGACTGCAGCACTTTACTCGCGTCCCACATGACCAGAAAGCACGGCGTAAATAAGTTGTTACTCACCTGTCGATCGTATCCACACGTCCCACAATATCTGGCACGAAAACATTTGGACACGAACTTTAAAGGGACACTCAAGTGGTTTTTGAGTTCGTGTTTTGATGATGACAGCTGAATTTAGACGCCCCAAGTATCCCTAAAAACCAAATAGTATAGTCATACGGTGATTATTTCTTTAATAAAATGTAATTGAAGGCCGCCAAACCTCGGATCCATCCGAAAACGAAACCACTCTCATTGGTCCTCGCACGCTTATCAAAAGTATCTCGGGCCAATGGCGTTGGACGACGTTCCGTCGCGCAGTGATCCCGAGGTAGCCGCATCGGCCGAACCTCTTTGTCATTCGAGCTTCGATCATGGCGGAGTTCTCTTCGCTCGAGGACCTGACGCCGTTAGAGCAGTTAGAGGTTGAAATTCTTCGGCGGACAGCCGACCTGGGGATGATTTCCTATGACGCCACTCCGACGTGCGATGTGGAGGATAGCAGCGCTTCGGAGTCATGTTCGGGTTCCGAGGACGACGAAACGCAGACCTTTTCGGGCGTTTTGCGGTATGGGCAAGTCCTAACCAAACCAACGTTTGACATCGCAGCGTTACCTCTGTTACGTGATGTCAAACGATGTCGCCACGTTGACTTTCGCCTCGGGAGGACGGGGGAAGGCTGGTTCAGACATGTGCAACGAGCGCGTACCTACGACTGCGTCCGTTGCAACCGGAGTGACCGGAACGACAGCTCTGCGCCGCGCGTACACACCTGAAATTACTACAAGCACAGCGGGTCGCCGTCAGCTGTTTCAGCGGCCCCTCTAAAAAGGGGACGCACTGCTACTCAATGCCGTAACAGAATAGAGACAGACAGTTTTCTATAGACTAAAGCTTTATTATTGATTTTTCTTGATAGGCTTGCAGGGTACAGTGGATGAAAAAAAGAAAATAAAAAGATGCCGTACGCCGTCTTGGACGATCACGACTCTATACACGATATTGCAATAGTACAAATATCGCCACACGCATTTTCTACGATTATAAAAGACAATGTAATCTTAGCAGCGATATAGCAACGTAGAAATATGATTTCGTGATCAGATAGACGTTGCGAGCGTTCAGGATTGCTAACACTAATAACTTTTCTCCGGTGATGAAAACGCGTGAAACTTCGCGTCCTTTATACGGTACGCGCCAGTAATACCTTGAACTTGAGCACACGCATGAAATGCGCCAAATAAGAAATCCGGGCGATGTTCGAGGACACAAATGCTTAGAAAGCACCACTGTAGTCGAAGTAAACAAACACGACGGCACGGGCGTTTCTGCTGTCTTGAGAGTGCCGCCACGGCATCGCCGCCACGGCATCGCCGCACGAGTAGGTGGGTCTTCCCTTCTAGTACGTGCTGGGTTATCATAACGACACACGACGAAAATTCACAGTCAAGGATAGCGCTTCGGAACGATGAGTTTTCACCACGCCGTCCACGTCGATGATCAACACCGACGCCATGTGCGCGCAGATACGTGCGCTTCCGCGCATCCTGGGGGAACGGGAAATTCACCCCCGCGGAGGACGGCAAGGAGAAAACGTAGTCCCTTGTTTGTGAAACGATAATTGCAGTATCGCGTATTCTAAACTAGAACTATTTTACGTCTTGTGAAATTATCATGCACAACATATTTAAATAAACTGAAAATTGTTTCTTTAGCGAAACTTTACAAAGGCCGCCAAAATTTTCAAACATACGATAATTTCATTGGTCCTCGCAAGTACAGGAAAGAGTCCGCACGTATTTTATTCCTGCGTGATTAATAGGCGGTTCTGCCTTTTAAAACTGAAGATACTCATTCACTGACACTACCTTAACGCCATCGCACCAAAAAGTAGCTTCCCCAAAAACCGCTTGAGTCTCCTTTAAGTGTCTTTCTGTCGAGAGAGATGTCTATCGATAATCGACCAGTGTCATCGTTGGCTGGTTGCCACATGTCACTCAAAACGTAGATGACTCGTTCCGCTAATCCACGTAAATGCCGTAGTATCAAGTGAACGCAAAAAAAACTACCCGAGACTGCGGTGACGACCAAGAAACGACGGGAAGAAGAATCAAGAACCACACTTACACACACACACAGAGCAGCGGCAGCAGTGTGGGTGGCTTAACGTCGTCGAGTCATCTCTTGCTCGTGCGCACTCCTGCGGCGATGACTGGATTTTTTTTCGGTTCCCTTCCCTTCTGAAAGTCTCAGCGTTTCTTTTTAGACAGTCAGCAGCTCACACACAACGTAAATTTACAAGAATCGAAGCCCGTACGAGGGAAGGAAACGTCGCAGCGGACCGGTTTATTCGAAAAATGTGGGGAGCTGCGGGACTGCACGTAGTCCCGCGGTTACGGGGATAATCATAAATATAAAATTTATACCTTCAACCTTGGTAGCGCGTTGTATATTACGTTTATATTATATATATAATAAATTGTACAAGACTGCGCTATTAAAACGCATATATGAATGTCGGATAAACGCTCACGAACAACACCGCGCCACTCGACAAGAAACGTTTTTCCACGTCGATGCCAGAAAATTTCTCACGTAGTTGCGCCATGGCTTTCCTTCCTCCGATATTGTGACGTAACCACTCGGAGCCGCTACGGCTTTCTCTTCAAGGAGGTGGTGGTTCCGCGTGCTCCTCCTCTCGTTTTCCTGCGGCCGCGTGCCCTATGGCTCCGTCGTCGATGTGCCAGGCTTTCTCAGTATAAGGAGTTATTCACTGGGCGCCATATTTTGTGGGTGCTGTTTAGAGCGCATGCTCAGAAAGAGCCCAGATTAATGAGCTGCTAAGACCGGCAATCTTGAGGGTGCGGAATGCACGTTACAAAAGAACTGTGGAAGCTCGCCATCAGCACGCGCTCAGCAGTCACGCACACAGCTATGGCCGCCAGTGAATACTTCCTATAGAGGAGGCTATGGCTCTGGGCAAAGCTGTGCACGCGCGGTGTTCGCTTCTTCTGAAATGCCAGAAAAAGTTGCCCTCGAGCATCGATCTGAGCATGCGCTGCAAACAACGTCCAACAAAATGGCGTCCCACAGAAGAAGTGACACAAATAGTTCTGCTCTTACGAAAGTAAGAACTCAACATAAAGGGTACACACCGCACGCCCTTATGGGGCAAAGGGCATAAAAGTTTCACCCGAAAGAGGAAACTACAAAATATGTATTTCGATCTCGTAGAGAAGGTTCCGCAGGGAATGCCGGATCCACGATTTGGAGGTGTTAATTAAATCTGTCGAGAAATATGTTAAGAGCTAAAAAAAAGAAATAAGATTGCTTTTGCTATTCAATAATAATAATAAAAAAAGCAGACGCACCAAAATAATCGCATGCCAAAAGACGGGCGAACAAAAATGTCACGTGCAGAAATGTCCTCGTACAAAATGTTCACAACTAAATCATCTATTTTCCGCGCGAACCATGCGTATGATCAGAGAGGACATCGCGGCATATCCTGTCTGAAATTTCGACAGAATAATGAGTAAACAAGATTTTCTGATTATACCGTCAAAACGCACGATCGGTTGTTCATAGCTGTGTTTTAATTACGTGTGTGTTATCTTACTCAGCGCTCTCACTGTCCATCATAGGCTTACTCATCTTGATAAATTCTCTTTTTCCGCTCAGACATGCCAGAATGGGACATGCGTGGGCAACTGTGACTTACTTGCACCACACGGATGCCTACTTAGACCGACGACAGAGCACAGCAGTCAACCTTAAATTTAGAGCCCAAGCTAAGAGGTTGGAAAACAATGTGCTCCATTTGAATCTATCAATAAATATTTGTGTCCAACATGCTCTAAATAAATTTGTCGAAACATGAATATGTTGTACTTTCATTTATCACCGAAATAAATTGCTGCGCAGTTTACGTGTCGGAAAGTACAATCTCCAACAAGTGAAACTGATTAGGCAAAACCGGGTAAATTTAAATAAAACTATCCTTCAGGTGTCCTGTTTAAAAAAAAAAAGTTTTCGTGCGCGTATTTATCCTAAAAATATATGGAGGACAGGAACCCCTCCCGGATGGCAACAAAATGTACCCGGGAGGTCCCAAACGTCTTCCTGAAACTTGCACTGGCAGCACAGATGGTTCTCTCGATGTCCTCGGGATGTCTTAACATTCCATAGATCTCCTGTGGGCGTTTATAGGACACCTGTTCCGTTTGGGTACATCCCAAAAACTGCGAACAACGAGGGCCCCTCATGTAGACCCAGTCCATGTAGACTAGTGCGGGATGTGGATGGTCTACTAATCGGGACACCAGATCTCACACTAGACAACGTTGGGACTTGCAGCTGGGACGATGCAGTTTTGACGCTGCTTGAGTGGCTCTAGTGAATCGCAGCGCCGGCTGAAGCAACTCCTCCTAGTTAAAAAAGCCCTTGCTGAATTTTCCTGCGTCACTCAAAGAGGCGACCGTAGGGCGCTGATTGGACACGACTGCGGCGTCAGCGTTTGGCCGGAACTCTTGTCCAATCAGTGACAACCCGAGTCCCTTCTGGTGACGCAGGAAAATTCCGCACTCAGTAGGCTTTCTTATATATAGAAGGTGTTGATAGAAACAATTTTGCTCCCTCGCCTTTTAACAAAAAAAATAGAAAACAAAACAGTTGCGCCGTTTTATTAGTTATAATTATTACAGTCACATAAGTATGGAATGGCGTAGTTTGAATGGAGTGGCGCAACCGCTTTTGGTTCCAGCGTCGTAGCCGCCCTTTCTAAAGGGACACGTGTTTCTCAAGTTTAAAAAGCACAAGGAGCAGAAAGGAATGTTGCTTTTAAGTCTAGTAAGAAAAGCAAAATGGCAGTCCCCCTTCATTGTTATTTTTATTATACAGATCGTATTGGTGCTGGTGCGATATACGTATAACATGTGGAATAGCCCGCGTGCACGTACGACGTCAGTTCGGTGCAAGGCTCTTCGGGTGAGTTTTTAGTAGTGTTGTGCGAATATTCAAATAGTGGTTTCTAATAATACGCTCTTCCTGTGCACACTGCGGGGAGGCAATACCCGCCCAAGCAACACAAATGTCGTATGAACATTCACAGCACATCCCTGCAGCTTTAGGAAATCTTAGAGACATTCACGTGAGCTACCAGGGCGCGGAGCCCACGAGCTTTGCTAATATTGCTTCCCCGCAGTACGCAGGTGCTCGGTGAGAAGCGCACTCAAGGGGGCTAACCCGCCGCGATTATGCAAGTGCATTTGTTAGGCAGCCGCAGAGATGTGCTTGGCAGCCTGCGTTCATCATTCGGGCTTGTTTCTTTTTTTAGGTAAGATTTGAAATGCCAGAAGTAATATTTTCAAATAGCAAGCAAATTTGTAAATCCCCTCGATTAGGATAGTTTAGATGGTTTCAACGAATCTCTCGTTAACATACCACAGTTCATAGACCATTCCATTTAGCGCTCTCAGGGCGGCGCCATTTTGTTCGACCGCAGCGCCCTCTCCACACATCCGGGAAGTTCAGCAGGTTCGGCGGGGTAAAACGAGAGAGAGGGCACGCGCCCGATTCCGCTAGCAGACGACAAACCGGGAGGTTGCCGTTCTCCATCTTTGGGCTGTACCGGCGGGCTGTACCGAACATCGAACTCTCGCTCGTGGCTGCCGTTGTGAAGTGGTTCGCGTTCTTAGAATATTTATGGCTACTCCAAAATCAGCCTATAGCGCTCTGTTGTTTTATTTCAGTAAATGATCAACTAGCGTATCTTTGTTCCGTTACTTCAATAGCAGTGGAGTCAGCCGGCAGTACTACCCTCAACCACTGCGTCTATTGCGTCAGGAGAGCACGTTTTTATTTATTATTCCAGACTTCCACTCATTGTCGCTAAAGGCCTACACCAGTACGAACTTTGTATAGTAAAAAAGCTACAGCAACCGGATTTACTTTTCGCCGGAGAGACCGGCCACTCTGACACAGTTTTCCCATTTCTTTTTTTTATTTGCACGCAGGTAACAGCGCAATTGGACCCGGTTAGTCTTTTTATCGAGCATAGCATTACACGATAACTTGCATATCAAAATCCGCGCATCTGCGCTTGAAATTTCCAAAATGACGCGATTTTAAACCGAGTTTGAACGCCAGCCGGATGTTAGGTACAGCCCACTCGGCGGAGCAGACGACGCGCGGGGTGAGAGGGGAGGGCATTTTTTCTCTCTCCGCTCTTCCTAGTGGAACGGTCTATAGAGCGTGTTTCTACGAAAGGTGGACAAATTCGATATTGCGGAAACTACGCATCGCACCAAGAAAATGCTTGTGTCGTTTTGGTTCTGGGCCATGGGCCTATTTAGGAACATTATTAAAGTTCGGGATAATTAAATTGTTAATTATCTTTGTGCAATTACTTTTATACTGAGTTTAAGGGCATGGTTTCATTTGGAAACTTGCTGAGCATCCTCGAAAAACACTAAATAAAAAATTGAAGTGCGATAGAATGCACGCGCTGCATTTTACAGCCTTCTAAAAAGCAGCACAACTTTGGCGGGTTTTCAAAAGAGTCTCCAGAGATATATTCATGGTCCCCGATTTGCTTGAAATTTTGCTAAAATTGCCAACGAACATCGCTGAAATAGTATCCCAAATATTAGGTAAAAAAAATATTTTTTTCCCGATGTTATTGAATTGACAATTTTGGTACTCACCGTGTTTTTCAAACTGAAAGTCTCTACTGGCAACAACGATGAAGTGACGTCAGTAGAGGGCAGGGGTTCACTCTTTGAACTGTAGAATTTGTTCCAAACTGATTCGAAGCAGTTTCATGGTGTCAATTAAATGCTTTGGAAGCTCGCTCCAGTACCAGCGCTTTAGCACGGAACAAATGATTGGCATATTCCATTTTGCCTCGACTGGCAGGTCTGCCCGCCACTGACGTCACGGCACTGATGAGTGCGGGTGTATTTGAATGTTGGTTTTTGCATCATTTTCATTTGCCAATTTCACAATAGCTTTTATAAATTTCGTGATACTAAATAGCATACCGGAAAGGGTAAAGGCCGGAGAGTCAGAAAATATAGTTAGTTGAGGTAGCTAAAAAAATCGACGGAGTACCCCTTAAGTTTCGGTTTGCGATCGGAACGCTTCTCGGCATCGACGGTACCGCGCCCCGTGGAGAAATAGTGCAACCAACATCTGCTTCGCTGCCCTCGCGCAACGCAGCAGTGCAGCAGAGGCAGGTTGCACTATTTATCCACGGGGCGCAGTGCCGTTCGTGACGAAGTAGCCTACCGAGAAGCGCTCCGATTGCAAACCGAAACTTAGAAACCCGTCGAAGTTATGCGGTTTTTCGGAAGGCTGTAAACTGCAGCGCGTGCCTTCTATAGTACTCCAATTTTTTTATTTGTTTTTTTTTGGATGATGCTGATCAAGTTTCCAAATGATACCATGCCCTTAAATTCAATATTTAAAAAAGTTACGCGAACATAATATTAACAATTTATTTAACCCGGACTTTAATAAATTTCCTAAATAGGCCCCTGACCTAGGACCGAAACGACACAAGCTCTTTTTGGTGCGACGCGTAGTTTTTGGCAATATCAAATTTGCCCACCTTTCGTGAAACATCCTGTAGTTTTAAAATTAACTGAGCTTAGAAGTGGAAAAGTGCAAGGTTGAGAGTTCAGCTAAATGTTTGTTTAAGCATGGTGCACAGCGGTGAAAGACTTTGAGAAGCTATTCGATAGAAGAATATTTGACCATAACCATCATTTGCTTCGAATTCAAAATAATTATTTTCACACGACTAGTTTTTAGACTTTGCATTCGTGTCCTGAACTTAACATGACACGTATCTGGGAAGAAGATAAGTATTCTAATATGTAATTCAGCTTGTTCTCTGTTAGATGTTACAAAGTTTGGCTTCTTGGTCATTACACTAGATAATTTTTGAACACACGTGTAAAAAAAGCACAATCGTAACTTGGAAAAAAAAACACGCTGAAGAAACTTAAGATTGCTTACGTGTATGAATGCGAAAGTATTCCTACAAGCAGCGCGCCATATCTTCCTTTTGCACACGGCGCTTCGGCGGTGACATCACGCTCCCCACTGCGCAGGCGCGGCGCCCCCGCCGGTTCCACGGCTTCCGTGACGAAGCATCTGCGTTGCTGTGCTTTTCTGTGTTTTATTTCTGAGGCTTTTCCACCTGGACCTTGAGCGGCGCGTGCTTGATAACAAATTTTATGGCCATCTTTTGGAGACAACGCCGACGCCTTTTCGCGTAATGGGTCATTTTAGGCTTTCGCCTTAAAAATAGTTCCAGATCCCTGCGGAGCTATTACAGAGGATCTCTAAACGCATAGCATTTGTACGCACTCTGCGACATCTGACGACATGGTGTCACGTCCCGCACATAACCATTAGAAAAGCACGTGGCGATGTGACACCATGATGTTACGATGTCATGTAACGTCATGGTTTCAACTTGTGTTATGCGATGTCATGGTGTCACATGTGTGTCATGCAACACCATGATATAATTGAGGCTACATCTCGGGCTCGAACACGAAAGCACCGAGATTGAGCTGGCCCTATCGGCGATTTTTATCAGATGTTTTTTAACCTACTTTCGGCTTTGTGTTTTGGCCGCGGCGCTGTGAATACCTGATTCGCTCGAGAAGGCTGGAGAGCAGAATCTGCCGCCACAGCTTTCTGTTCAAGCAGCTAGGCGATGTCGATTTCGCTGGAGTTGCGAATGCACCTTTCCAGCACTTATCACTCAGGCAAAATTGTGAGTCAGTGGGCTGCGGACGCATGTGCGGCATTTGATATTCATCAAGAGAGCTACTGCGTACGCCCAGAATGTGTTCCACAGCCCTGTAATCAAAGATGGCAGCACGCAGAAGGCCATTAATGGAATGGTCTATAAATGCTATGTACCTATTTCACATCCAACCCATAGTATCCAGAAATGAAATGAACAAAACACCACAGTCTCGATTCCAGCTGCACTCCATGAAGATAGACGTCCACATACCACAATCAAATATCTTTACTCTATGTACAAAGACGGCCAGCTCTGTTGGTGTTTCTAGATGCCGAATGTTGGACGTGTGCAGCTCGATGTGGCGAACAAGCGACCAATTTTGCCCGGCGGCATTTGCTCTGCGCATGGCACACATGCCGCCGGGCCAAGTTGGCTGGCTGGTTGTTCTCCGCATATTTGCCCTATGGGCTTAGGCTCGAGTAACTATTTTTAATTAGGGGTTTCGTTCGATGTGTGAAGCGGGTTTGGTGCACAGATAACTTTATCTGCAACATACACAAGATATTTATCACATTTTGCTATGGGATGAGTGAGGATAATCTCTCGTACAACATTCAAAAATGCCCTGGCTAACCAAGAAAGCACGATGAAATGAATGGAGCGGTGGCACTCCGGCCGGTAAGGCGCATGTGCTTCACCTCATGCAAAATACTTCTTGCACATGCATAGCAACCATACACGGGGGCAGACGTGCTATTGCTTGTAAGCAGGGCATTGCAGTAAAACTTCTTGCCATCACACACCGAATGATTACCTCCTTCCCCTCTTTAGGTACTTTTATCTTTTAACCGTTGGTGGACAATCATTTGGGACTTTACGGTGCATCGGTACTGCTCTCTGTATCGCTGCAAGTCAACAGAGAATCACACATACCAAACGAGTTACATTAGCTAGATCTCTCAAATAAGAAATAAGATGCAGCTTAATGCAGAATTGCATTCTTACTGAAACTAACTCAGATTTAGCCTCGAAAACTGAAGCGTGCCACGGCCGGAAAGAGTTTGCCAGCTGCCAAACACCCAGCTCCTCATCCTCTGCTGACTACACAATGCAACTGTAAAAAATAAAAAAATAAATAAAACCCTTAAAAACAAGAGGCAGAAGAGAAGATTTAGTGATGCTTCGAAAAGACTTTGCCAGTTGCAAAAGCTTTGAAAACAAGGAAAAAAGGATTGGTACAAAAGAGGGACGTGGCGACGCTATCTTTGTTCCCCCTTATGTCTGGCCGCAGCAGATGCTACGAGCCATCGAAGTCTCCAAGGCCGCGCGAGTGTTATGCGACCTTGGAGAGGGAGTGCAGTGACGCGAGGAGAGCATATCACGTGCTACGTTCACAGAACAGGACTGGTTAGGATGGCTCGTAGCGTCCACTGTGGTTGGACGTAAGATGGAACGGAATATAGACACAGCGTTGTGTGCCTGGAAGGCCAAGACTGGAGTTGTCCGCCGTCTTCCTCATAGATCGCCGTTCTACGTGTGGTGGTCTGATTGACAGATCAACTGCAAATCTTTTATGAATTTTTTTGTACCATTTTTGGGTGTAACTATAGATGTAGTGAAAAAAACGACTGGATAGTGACTCCTCTTTGGCAACATTCTCAAGCGTCACACAGGGTTGTAAGGGCGCAGTCCCAAACAAACCCATCGAAGACCAATCTTGGAGCAGATGTTTTGTTTATTATTTGCGCGCAAAGTGAGTGTCCATTGCGTCGCTGCCACGCTGAACCCTGTTCATCTTCTGCTTGATTCGGCCATGCACGCTGCCGGTGTCGGCTGCCTGGCTCAACAGGGGCCTGCAATGCAAACGCCTTGTTAGACAGAGGACAAGCAGCAACCCACACAAATAACAAAAATGTAACTGCCACCCCAGCGACTGCATGGCAGCTTCAGCGGGCACAGTAACACCACACTTCACGGTGCCTCCACTACCTGCGGCTGGTCAGAAAGGATTAGGTGCATTGCCACGAAGGACTTTTGAGCTGGCTCAGTTCCCATGACAACCAACTACACATAGAACTGCCGAATATGCACAGATGGGAATTGGGTGTAGTCCACTGATCCTGCCTCCTCCCAAAACCAAGAAAGGGAGGCTTTCCCGACGCACAACTTGAGGTGGACTTCACCCTCAAATTCTCTGCCTACATTCAACAATCCAGGCAACCTATCCTTCCATTTCATTTTTGCAAGAAAATATGTCTGTCATGCATTATATTAAGAAAAACTGAAGCTGACAAGCAATTGAGCAGGCTCAATCCATCACGGCACAGCAGACACACTTCTCCAGCTCTTTCTTGTTCTTTCTCTCAGGACCAGCGATGTCAGTGCTCACAATTTGCTGTGCTTCATTCTTGTCTGCACCCACATGGTGTCAGCTAAGGTTGCTCTCAGGCAGATACAGAAAGCACAGTGGCTCTCAAGTAACTAAATAGAAGAGCCAGAGTAGCACATGCCTTTTCCTTTCGCCGCCAACTCCTTCGTGGTGCGAAAGGGGTACCATGCTTAAAAAATGACCGCATCTCCACGTGATGAATGATGTTGATTGGGGCGAAGCTCGGGTGGTGCTGATGATAGTGATTTTGGTCATAGGTATTGCTGCTTGCTGTCGGCGTTGACGCTTTGCCGCCGCTTCCCGAGCTCTCAACTCCGGGTCCGCTTGGCGTTTTGACGCTGTGCAGCAGCTTCTCGCGCCCTGGTCTCCGGAGCAGCTTGCTGTCTACGTAGACGCTGAGGCGCTGCATGCCGAGCTTTTCGGTCCTTTTCATTCGTGGCAGTAGGAGAATGTGTGGTTTTCTTCTTTTTCTTTTTTTAAGCAGACAGATGGGATGGCATCTCAGAACCCTCTACTCTTTTTTTTTTTCTTCTTTTTCTTTTTTCATAATTTTTTTTTTCATCTTTTTTTTTAATTTTTTTTTGCCCTACACGAGCATGTGAGCATGTGCTCACGGGCTCGTGAGCACAGCTCGGATCTCACGAGCAAAGCACGAAGCACCCGAGGCCGGCCTACGGGGGACGGACATGGCTAGCTCCCTAAGGAGCTTCGCCCCTAAAATGATGCAAGGACAAGCAGACGGCGACTACACATGCTACGCCGCACACATGCTTCCAAGGGAGAGGGTTGAGAGAAAACGCTGACTTAGTACCAGATTTAAGCGTGCCTTGATCGTATCTGACAAAGTTAGATGCACGAAACGTGTTGCGAATGAGCTGGATGTTCTGTGTGTATGTGATGTCACGCGACATTGTGCGGTCATAGCGCCACGTCACGCCACGTCACGTGACAACGTGATGCCAGTCACATGACATCATGTCACGTGTGACATCAGTGTCACATGATGCCAAGGTGTGACTTGACACTGATGTCAGAGTCACATAAGTAATATAACCGCTATGGGGATATACCGCTTATGTGACGTCGACTTATGTGTTGCTCTCAAGAGTAACATGTTGCTTTTTTGCGAAACCCGTCCCTATAACACACCCCGTGAAGCAGGCCATTGCAATATTCTACTTTGCAACCAGAGCACATTCGGTTACTCTAAGTTGCTTTATCTAATACCACCTAGCGGACAAGACCAGCGCCTTTCCCCTTAAATGTCATCACTAGTAGATCCACGCAGCGCCTCCAAACTCAACCGGATGGTGACCAGAGCCACCTTGAGTGCACTCACCTGAGGAAGCCGTGGCCGGAGCCCTTCTTGGCCTCGTTCCGGTCACACTGCGAGATGATGGTCTTGCGCTGCTCGTCCCGCCACTGGGCGTTGTCCATCATCTGCCGGCGAGCCTCCTCCTTCTCACGCTCGCTCAGGGGCCGCCGCCTGCGCTCCACAGAGAACGCCAGAGATATTAGTCTGCGTTTTGAAACCATTGCAGGCTCTAGGAAAGCCCCTAATAGTTGAATTTCCTTTTTTCCTAATATGGATAGCTAACCCTTTCATTCATTGTTTCCAGAATTCGCCGTCTTTTTTTTGGATGGCCACAAACTGAGTGGCACCATCTATTGGGTAGCCCCAACACACTTCCAGGTGACCCATATTTCCTAATTTTTTACTCGTAACTAGGGGTTGTGCGAATACTCAAATATATGAATTCGAATCGAATAGAAAGTTCCTGAATAATTCGATTCGCGAATCGAATTCCTAGTATTCGGTTACTCGAATATTCTATATATTCGGCCAAAGACGCGCGGTCGGCGCAGAGCAAACAAAAAGCCGTTTTTCTCCCGATGTAAGCAAAAATCTAACGCACAGGTTAGAAAAAAGAAAAATAACGAACGCCACAAACTTTATAGCACGCAGATTTACTCACGATCGTGACACAATCTAACCTTGAATCACAACCGAAACATCCCGTTTGCGCCGCTTCCAGAGAGGAATTGTTGGGAAGCCGGAATTCTGTGGCAACCCTAATTCTTTTCAAAGCCCTCGTTTCAAATTGAAGTGCCGATGTAAAACACACTAGCCGCACTCGCAGAAATCGGCGACTGCACCACTGCACGATCACAGAAAGAAAACCACATTACCACGCCGATGAAACCAGCCGAGTTATCGTCGTCGTTCTTTTGGAACCGCAAATTTTGATTCGGAACGAAACAGAACAGAAAAATAGTGTGCCTAGGTTTGAGAGGGTTTCCAACAGTTCGATAGCCGCGTTTGAATTACGAACTGCGAGAAGGTGACGAAAAGACGAAAGCATCGATTGGGATCGGGCAGGCAGGGCAGGCGTCGTCGCTCTTCTGTTTGCTCGTCTTCTTTCCACGCGACAACACAACACATGCGCACTTACGACCAATCTGCGCTGGAGCCGTCTCCGTGGTTTCAGTTTTGGTTGCTCCCTCTTTTAAATCAAGGCTCTCTAAAACAGGATAGATAGACAAAAAAATGGATGCATAGCGGCAGTTGGACGGTGACTTGCGCCACCTAACCACGTTTCTGTTTCTTACTTCAGATTATCTTGTTTAAGCCTGTTTACTCAGATTTAACACCTATCTGTTTAGTTATCTGAAATCAAATCTCGGGTGCCCTTTTTTTTCCTTAAAATGGAGACCAACTATCGCAAAATGCCCCTTTTCTGAGATATACAAATATTTTAAAAAGTCGCGGTGTAAGGTTGTGCTTTTAAAGAGAAAAAAAGGCACGCGTGTCTGTAACTTTGGTTTTTTGTGACATTTAGGGTAGATAGATTATGTTCGCACCATAAAATTGGATCTTTAGTGCCCAATGTCCAACAGCAACTTTTTTTTTTTTTTTCACCAGAATTTTTTTTACGTTTTGGCTTTTGTTTTGTACAAGACGCATATTCTGCACCAGGCGCATACTCTGCACATATAATAATCTCATTCGCAGCACACTTTGAAAAATTCCTACAAATAAAATCACTATTCAATATTCAATTCGATATTCGGCTTTTTTTTCTTGATTTGATTCGGTAATCGATTCGAAATCTACTATTCGGTATTCGCACACCCCTATACTCATAACTCTTTTATCGTAGGAGTGAATTAAGTCTGACGGTGCTATCAGTGGCCATTTCCAGAAGATAGTGTGTATATTTGATTTTGCAAATACTGCAAAACCTGCAGTCCAGTTCAGAACCGGAAGTAACTGGGGGCTATTTGCACACTGGCACCTCCACGTTTCAACTCACTCGAAAAAGAGTGAATACAGCAAGAGTTAGCCTTCTTTCGAATGTGTGTTTATTGTGGCACTGGCCTGGGAAGGAAGTAACCTGAGTCTCCGAACCAGAGATAAGATATTTAAAATACAATTGGAAGCCCACATACCGTGAACTGAAACAAAAAGGTGTTTCATGTGACTGAGTTTTGGAACGAGGCCTAAGCTTCAGAGCTTGGCAACGTGGCCTCTAAAACCACGAATGCCGAAAAAACTTGCAGCGCATGAAATTAGAAAGACAAAAAAAAAAAAGAGAAAGACTGCTTTTGTACACATAGATCTATTTGCGTAGCAGCAAGATCTGAAGAAGTCCAGAATCTCGTGCTCGCAGCTTTCCGAGAAACACGCATAACGTGTGCACCGGTAGAGGAACTCATGCATGTCTTTATTTAGTGAAGAGGATAGTGCGCTCGGATGCAAAGGCCATCACTTTTGCACGGTACCAGAACAAGGAACAATGTCAGCAGTCACCTGTGTCTGTGAGGGGGACTCTGTGGCTTCTCCTGACGCTGGATCGGCTGTGGCGGCTTCTCTTGTCGAGGTCGTTCCGCTGGCTGCTTGCCCCTCACCTAGAGACAAGAAAAACGAAGCACGTAAGAGCCCGCAATTTCGAGCACTCAAAGCCTCGTTTCTTGCATTTTTTTAATAGCGAGGCATAGCAAAGCATTGGCGCTTCACCAAGGATATTAACGGCAGAAGCTGCCGACAATGCTGCTGCCTCATTTGCTTTTACGAAGATGATGAAATAGAGCCGGTTTAGGAATTAACGTGAGGATTTCAGTGCAAGGGAAGGTGAATACCGCTCGATATTGTTTCCAGTTAGGATGACTTACAGCCGCATCAAATCAGGAATGAGGCCATTGTCCGACCCTGCTAGATGCTAAGTAAGGTGCCCGGAATGCGTCTTCGACTGGCGAGTTTAGTCTCTACCCATTCATACATCAAAAGCGGTCCAAAGTGGCAACAAATGACGTCGCACAAATCAGTGTTCTGCTGTCAGACGTCCCGATCCTGGCGGTTGGTGCTAGGAGTCACGACAAAAAGTAAGAGCGAACGCGACTGTTGCGGTTGTCGCGGAGTCGCAGCTCCTGGATGCCAAAGCTTCCATGGACAGCCAAGCTGGAGAGCAACCTGCAGGAAAACAGGTGTCTGCCACCTCAACCAATGCTGCAATGACACCATCGGGACTGTGGGCAGCGACAACATGACACCTGTGTGATGTGGAAAGGTGGAAATAGAGGGACCTCTTTTTAGGATGTGGCGATTTACGCAACAGTCGAAGACTTGTCCCAGGCACCATAACTGGGTCTCCTCTCCCAGCCGCTGTCTGCTAACGCTCAGACGGCCATCGAGGCAGTGTATTGCAAGGTAGGGAGCATTTCCCAACTGATCGTACCGTATTTGCACGAATATAACGCGAGTTTTATTTCAGAATTACGTGAGGATAACGAAATCTCGGTATGCAAGAAATGTCATTATAAACCAACCCGTCACTGGAAATTTGGATCAGCTCGCCAAGACTGGAGAGGTAAGGGAGAAACTGCTCATTCCACGGATCAAAATGGCAATCATACGGCGACCTTGGCACTACCTCCTTGGGATCCAGTGAATTTAGCCTGGATCGTAAGTTGCGACGCCACGGCAATGCAAATCCAGGTCGTGACATCACAAACAGAAAAAATAAGCGGGCGCCGCCGAGAGGACTCGGCGCTCATCCACAACTTTCACGACTACAAGGGGCGCACTTGCACCCATCAAAATGGCTGTCGCCCGGATGACTGCCGCAGAGGAGCAGTTTGAGGTTGGGTCTACGAAGTGCAAGCAATCCTAATTTTTTTAAATACGAGCGATGTCGGAGATTTGCTTCATACTTTCACGCCAGGAAGGTGTAAGGAAGCACCTTCATTGTGAAGTTGATCATCCAGGAACTTGGAAGCGAGATTTTTGCACCACGGTATCACCACCACCGAAAGCTGCGAACAGAGACCACTCACCAGCAGTCCAAACCCATGAGGCATGTTGATCGGCTTTGGCCGCTTCTCCTCCACCTCTTCGTCCGAACTCTCGGTGCGTCTCGTCCGCGCCTCCGAGTGGTGCTTTCTGTGCTTCCTCCTGGGGGAGGAGTCTGAGCTGGACGTCGAAGACCTCCTCTCCTTCTTCCTCTTCTTCTTTTCTTCTTCTTCTTCTTCTCCAGAGACCGCTCAATCTGTCGGGACCACAGACAGTGGGGGCTAGGCTTGGCAAACTATGATAGTAGTCCTGCAGTTTTCAAAAACTTTTTTTACGCAAAACTTGTATAAAGCTAAAGTTTCATAAAAAAAAAAAAAATTACCACGAAGTGTTATGCAAAAATGTAACGGAATAAATTTTGCTAAATTAAGTGAAAAACACTCCCCCGCTCAATTTGGGGAACGGAAATTAAATTGGCATATAATTATGCACAAATTCAGGCCCCTGGCTAAATTGTTTAGCAACCTAGATTGTCATGCCTAAATTTAGCCCGACTCCCGCGCTCAGGAAAGCTCGTAGACAACGCCCAGCGCAGCTCCAAACATGCTACAAACTCTGTCTAACTTATCTAAAGGACTAAATTTTTTCTTACTTTTTTTTCTCTTGTGTTAGTGTTGCTTGCCTTGTAGGGGTACCAATGGGTTGGTCAAGCTGCAAATAGCAGCTTGACCAACCCAAATGTTTTAAAAAAATTTTTTTTTACCCCACTTATCATAATTATGTTTTGAGCGACAAAGGAAGCAGACATTAGCTTCCTTCAAAAGATAAAATATAAAGTTTGTTGCATGTCAGTTCAGACAGAAGGTAAAAACTCTGCCCTGAAATGACACACGCTGCCTCCGCTGTCGTTTGGAAATTTAGTGAGTGCACTAAGACTGCCAACTTGGTGTCTTGAACGTGCACTATGCATTAGCACTAGGGTCGCCAAAGAAGGCGGATCTTTGCGGGTTCAAGTATGGCTCGTGGCTCCCTGGCAAGCATACAACCCCCTCCATCTCCTGCAGCAAGATCAGACAGAAAGAAATATAGAATAAAAGGTTGCATTTGTGCAGCCCAATGCCACAGCACAAACATCGGAAAAGGTGTTTGTTTGACGAATGGGGACATACAATAAATAAACAGAATGGGCAATCACTTTATGAGTGGAACTTGATGCAGACTCCACGCAAAATGATAGAAATAAAAAGAAAAGAACTGCCATGTCCCTTTTTTATTGAGGCTCTTGGCTTAAAATGGTTCTATTTTACAGCTCTTTGCATACGTCTGCTTGGTCACCCTGCCATGGCATTTTGGCGATCGCGTGGCGCCACGACGCACCTCGATCTATACAGGCAGCGGCTAGGCGGGGATCAAACAAGGAAGACCCATTTCCGAATTTTCGCAGCGCGAGCTTTCGCTCGGTGCGCTCGGGTTACGGAGCAGGCGGCACAGGCGGGTTCCCACTCACCATGTCCCGGAGGTGCTTCATCTTGACGGGGTTGCTGAGAAGTGTCTTCTTGGTCTTCATTTCCTGTTTCCTGAAAGAAGAAAGACGAACGCTTGGGCACCCAAGACCTGGCCAACAATGGTCACCGACAGCTGAGAAAACGCAGGGCATGGAGAATCCTAAGCATCTCGTCATTATGCGCTTTCATGGGCTGTGGGGCGCGGCCAATTAGAGTGTGGCATTCACCATCACCAACGACGAAGAGTGAATCAGAAAGCAAAAAGGATGAACAATGCATTTCTTTTTTTTTAGTGCCTGGATAAGACACATACATTACAAAATATAACCCTTTCTAAAAAGGGGAAAAAATAATTTTATTACGATATTTATTTTGCGAGGCTCATATAAGAAATTTTTAAACAGGCTATTTCTGGGTTGATGACTTGAAACAGAAGCATGCTCCTGTATCGTTCCCAAATCAAAAATTTTCTTGCAGCACAAATGCTGTACAGCAGAATCTGTTTGTTTTTGTTTGTCAGGGTTTTTTTTCTTTCAAATTCGTGGCATTAAACACGGTGCTGAGAGAGCTCCGTACATGCATTTATGCGCACTGCCGGACACCGTTAGCATGAACACAGTGTCGGTGCTTTTCTGCATGAGGCATTTACGTGCCAAACAAACGAAGGACATCTGGGAAACCAAGAATTATGCAGTAACACTGGATTAGTAACTCCCCCTTCATGTAGACGATCAGCATAAAGTGAAGGCCAAGTAATAAATACAGTCCCATTTACAACAAATAAGTACTCCTTTATTCTCTCTGCTCACGCATGTGTGTGAAGATGCTTGTTCTGCGTTCAAAGCATCACCCGCATACTCGAAATCTTTGAAAATAGGGACAAGCCAGAGCACAGGTGCCCGATAAAAGCTGCCCGGCGTAGAAAATAATAAAAATAAACACCTTTCATAGCCCACATACTTTATGCTTTGAATGTTTTTAACCGCTCGTAAAGATGCATGACGGGGTAATTTTCATATATGCTACAGGACTGGCATATTAGGAATACATAAGTGCCACTAGAATACTAAGAAACCTCGAACGCACTCTACATTCCTTTCAATAGTTATATTGCTTAGAATCTTCGCTCGTTTTTACAGATCTGCTGTGGAGCTAAGGCTTGGGCCTTAAATATAACAAAGTTTAACCTTGTTCACTGGTGAAGAAAAATACAGAACCTAAAGCAATTACGCTTTTACAATGATAATAAAGGTACATACTATTCGTTACGGCCCAAATAATAAAAGTGATCCACATTGTCTTTCGGCAAAGAGATAAGATGCACGCGCGTTTTCCCATAAGAATGCACAGGAACACCGCAAAAGTAACCTGACTGCTGTCTGCTTCAATCTGCATCCTGGAAGTCGCATAGTACTTCGTTTCAGCTTAATTTCAGAAGCAGCCGACACTACGAGGTCATGGGACCACTCAACCAGTGTCAAAAGCGCAACTGACTATGCTTTTTTTGTTTACAATTGGTTCAGAGATGATAAAACAGATACAGAAACACAACGCACACCATGATGGTGCACTTTTGATGCTGTCTGATCGGTCCCACCAGCTCGTAGCGTCGGCTGCGTCTGGACTTAGAAGGAAACCGAAGCGGATCTGTATTTGAGAAAGAACACCTAAATCGTCTTCATTTTGCCTCCAGGATCACAAATATCGAGATTATTTTTCAATTTGGTGCACGGAGTCTGCAGGAATTAATTATCAAAGTACCGCCAAAGCCCCTCCTTCCCGGGACGTGACGTCACGCTAGGAGTTTTTGGAATGTCTGCTCTCGCGCATCTTCAGTGCCTGTCAAAGCTATGCACGTGTACTCTTGCTATTTTCAAAATGGCAAGAAAGAGACGTCATGACTGGTGTCAGTGCGGAGAATTATACCTGGCAAGCTTGCAATTGCAGCTTGGTGCCCACACGAGCGACATGCGCTTGGCGGACCAAAGATCCTAGTATAACGTCACAACTGGTCGGAGGTTTTTCGCGTTTCCTCGCGTTTAGTTACATCTTCGGGGAAAACAAATCTGATATTCAGAGTCGCAGGATAAAAATATGCCATTCACCACTAAGTCGTTTTTTTCAAGAAGTGTTTCAGCTTCCCTTTAAAGCGGCACTCACAAGTCAGTATTGTTTTCGTTTTTATTATCCAAAACGAATGAAAACAATGCCAGGACATTACTCATGAAATCCAAAACTTCGAAAATCAGTATTTGTGAAGTAAAAAAACAATTTCCCAAAGGCCAATTTGAAGTTCCCGCACGATCCCCACCAGTGCAGTGACGTCAAATATTGACTTGTCCTGCAACTCGAGTCTCTCTCACGCCTCCGAGCCGACCCGAAGTGTTGTGTTCGCACGCATCCTGCAATAGACCGCTTATGACGATGACGCTTCACTTTCGGGTTTGAAGTTTTTTAATGGCCCTTTCAGTGATCTCAAATTCTCTGAAACGGTTTGAGGTCAAAGAGAACGTGCAGAGGGCTTTGGTGAGCGACATGAGTGGCCACGCCCCGCGGGTTCTGTGTGAAAGGGTGCCCCGACGGAGTCGCAACCGAAACTACGGTACACAGACGCCAAACCCAGTTATTTTGACTGTGTGACGATTTCTTTTTCAAAGTCTGCAGAGTGAGAGGTCGTCGGGCACGTAAAAAGAGAACTTTGTCCGATTCCCCAACTCACCAATCGTTCTCAGTGCTACATGTACCGAGCGCCATCGCGCCGCCATGTTTTCCGAGGGAGGATAAAATCAAGGCGGCGACATCATTCCGGACTTCAAGTTTCGGTATTTAAAAGAATGAGGGCCGTAGTGCGTTCACAATTGGGTTCAAAAACATGTCTTGCGAATGACAATATTAAATATGATAGGAATGTTGTTTACAAAGCTTTTAAATTTAATAATAGATTACATCACAAATTAAAAGAAGCGAGGAGGTAAAAAAAAGTAAAAAGCAGGCGCGCGTGCGAGAAAATTGATTTTACGTTGTGGTATTTTTTGCGTGTCTATAACTACAACCTGCATCGTTTTAGACAAAAAAAAAATAATAGACCTTTCGGGTGTCAGTGCCACTTTAAGCTGCACGCGACCATGTGCGGAGTTTTTTCCCGTTCTGGGATCCGACCTACTTGATGGCAAACAGGGGGTCCTCCCGTATCTTGTTCTCCAGGTCGACAGTGGCGCTAGTCGTCGCCACGGTGAACAGCGCACCCGGCTGCTGGTCTGCAAGTGACACGTACGCAGTAGACAACGTTACTAGAACCACTCAGTTGGGAAACTGCCATAGAGACTGCTCTGAAAAAGTGGCCCCGATCCGTCCACGAGAACCGAGCTAATGGTGATCCCAAAGCCGCCACTTCTCCCGCAGCGGCCAGTCGAGGAACTGCACGCGACTTCCATTTTCGTTGTAATCGGCCACTTTGGGACCAGAACAGGTACTGTGGAAGGGGCTTCGAGGTACCGGCCCCGACTCCCAAGCGGACGCGCCGCGACTTACTACCGTGGTTAATATGCGCCTAACTCAAGACGCGCTACCTGAAATCCCCGCTGAGGCAGGGTTGTATAAAAACAATATTAATTATACTGCAAAACCTTGCGAACTAAATATTTTAGAAAACAACACGCGCCCCCATTTTGTACTAAACTCCAATAAAAGTTACTACAAAAAGAGTTTTTTCCGTTAGTTTTTCGCAAAAACATGCTTTCTAAAAGCTCAAGGCGACCACAGTTAAGACAAATGATACAGAGTGGCGCTGTTGTCGCATTTAGCTCGGTCTCGGTGGATGCCAGCGGCCCGGGTTTCAACGGTGAGTTTCCCAACTGAGAGTTCTAGTAACGTTGGCACTAGAGCTTGATGTACAGGGCATCCTTCATTTACTACTATCGTGTGTGTGTGTGTGTGTGTGGGGGGAGAGGGGGGGGGACAGAAGGTAATCTATCCAATCACTGCGCCTTGAGTGACTAACTTTAGAACTACACCCATGAGCACAAAAACAACAGTGACGCAGCGCTCGACCAATGTAGCTGAACACCGTGTTGGTGTTTGGCTGGGACTCGCGTTTTTCCATAGCCCCTCCTCTCCGTGTAAGCAACACAGCATGCACTGTGCATGTTTTCGACACCTGCTCAGCACAAAGGATGAGGTAAGCCAAGCTCGCATCCTTTGATTTCTTTCGGGACAGGTCCAGCCCTGTTGCGTCCCGCCGACGTCAATTCGTTCATTGTCGACACTCTTTACATAAACCCGTGTTCCACGTTTCATCGCGAGACGACATAAAGAATCAAGTGCACAGGCCTAGTGTTGGGTAAAACACTGAGCTCTGGGGAAAGCAAGCTGGAGAGCCTCCCATCGAGCTCCCCGCCAATACTGTCAACTTTTTGGTACTACGTCGTCGAGGCGAAGCTCGCTTTTACGGTGTTGCAGACCTGCACTGCTGTGACAGCACACGGCTTTGTCTCATGTCTCATCTGCGTGCACTCTCGTACACAGGAGACGCCAGACGAAGTCACACGATCTGTTGTCTGCTCGCTGTGCCCTTTGGGAGAGGGTGCCACAAGTCACATTTATCGCTAGCTCGATCATATGTGAACACGTCCGCCATTGACTTGGGCAAGTTTGTCGGTCTCGTTTCTTACAGGAAAACAACTACCGTAATATCCCGAGTCATCGCCCATCCCCGAGTCATCGCCCACCCCAATTTTTGGGCCAATATCGATTTCTAAAAAAACACAGAGTCATCGCCCACCCCTTCAAATACCCCAACGCGGA
The DNA here is from genome assembly GCA_037355805.1 of Ixodes ricinus. Lineage (NCBI taxonomy): Eukaryota > Metazoa > Arthropoda > Arachnida > Ixodida > Ixodidae > Ixodes > Ixodes ricinus. The sequence continues at coordinate 10,735 of JAZHYW010055754.1, read as the reverse complement.
CTCCGCGATCTGCAAACACTCATCCTACCCAAATGACGCGGCCGCGGACCTTACAGTTGGAGGACGTCCGTGACAAAGTAAAACGGAGAGAAAGGCCCTCTCTTTGCTTACGCATTTTTCGCGTGAGCGACTCCGAAGTGGTAGTGTATCCATGCGAAAAGAAAACGATGAAGATAACAAAATAAAAGTTTGTTTTGCTTACGAAAATATTGATCCGACAAAAAAAAAAAAGAATCGGAAAGATAACACAAGCATTAACCCAGTCAGGAATCGCGAGGTAAGCGTACGCCCCATATTTTGGGATGTAACCGCAAAGTGCAAGGTCGAAGTCTGTCTCCGCCGAAGTAAGGTCGCCGCGAACCCGCTCCTTCTCCCCGCACGTCGCGACCGCGGTTGTGCAATGTTTTAGGCAAAGCCAACAGGTAAATAAAGCTTTTCCGGAACGACTTGGCCCGACGCCAAAGTATTTGCCACGTGATCGCCGGCTTTTCCGCTTTCCCAGCATTGCTCTTCGTCGCTTCTTTGGTACGCTCGCTCGCTCGCTCGTTGCGCATGGTTGGTTTTTCTATTTTCTTGCGGAATTTTCTTTCTTTTCTTCTCTTTCTTTTTACTAACTAGGAGAACATAGTGGTGACGTGTTTTCACGGAACAAACGTTCGTGCTCTATGCAGATCGGTGGCGTTCCTAGCGCGTATGCAAGCAACGGACTTCGCGGTAGTAAAACATTCTTTCATGAGCATTTTTTCTATAAAACAATAAAACTAAATCGAGTTTTGAGTTTAATGTATCTGTTGCGTAGCAGCGCTAGATACGGAGAAAAAACTGGGCGGCTTTCTCCGCTTTTATTAACTTTTTGTGCTCACCCACCGAGACATGGCCCACCCCACTTTTTCTATGAATTTCAGGCGGCAGGGGGTGGGCGATGACTCGGGATATTACGGTACTCTTCGAAATATCGCGAGGCGATAATGACCACTGCAGGGCACATTTGGTGAAAGTTTGAGCTTTCTACGTGCAGCTCTGGCTGATTCTACAGTTTAGATCCACTGTGCACACCCTTTATACAGGGTGTTCTTTTTTATTGAATACAGACTTTAAAAGAAATAAAGCCGTGAGAGCTACACAAATGCGGTCCTTGCGAATAAGTTATACGGCCAGACGGACATCATGTTCGAGAGAGAATGGAACTAATAGATGACAAATTAACAAAAATTCACTAATTTCTTTTTGAACTAGGCGTTTTAGTGCGCATGTTTATATTGAAGAAATGGAGTCAATCAATGTTGAATGCCAGCCCAGTTTTTAAAAATCCTGGATAGAGCACGCAGTTCGAGTTATTGTGAAATTTTGTTCTGGAAATCTGTCGACACCGAAACCAAACGCACGATGCCTGCCGGAAGGACAAACCTCGTTTGACGTCGAGGGTCACGTGTTAATGATGAAATTTGCGACACTATTTTGTGTCACAGTGCGCCGGAGCTGATTGCAGTCTGTGTTCCGTGGCTGGCAAACTAAAACGGTGCGCCACTTTATCGGCAGCAACAAGTTGCTTTGCTGCGCGATATCACTGAAAAATGTTTCGATCATGGGTGCAAGTAAGGTTAAAAAGCAACCTGAACATAAATTACTCAACAAAACGTTATTGCTTAGATGCAATGCGGCGCAAAAGTGACACAAATTCCATCATTAACACGTCATTAACACGTGACCCGCCGGCATAAGACGAGGGTTGTCCTTCTGACAGGCATTGCACGTTTGGTTTCGGTATGGTCAGATTTCTAGAACAATATTTCATATTAAATAATGCTCTATCCAGGATTTTTAAAAACCGGGCCGGCCTTCAACATTGATTGCCTTCATTTCTTCATTATAAACATGTGCCCTAAAACATCTAAAGAAAAACTTATTAGTGAATTTTCTTTAATTAGTCATCTACAGTGCAATCCACTTACAACAATAATGAGAAAACCCAAAAATGCAATTGTCATAACTGATTATCGTTGTATCTAGACTAAAAACTGGTCATTTCTAGTCTAGAAACTCTTTAAACTGATTGTTATAAGGGGTATATCGTTAAATGTGGTAACGTTATAAGTGGATTGCACCGTATTAGTTGCATTCCCTCTTGAACCTAACCTTTACCTGGCCATATAACTCTCTTGCGCAAGCCATACTTGTGCAGCTTTGACAACTTTTATTTTTAAAAAATGTGTGTTCAATAAAAAAAAATGCTCTGTATATTAATTTTTTATAAAAACGGCCATTTATTGGGGACCGCTGACCAGAAAATACGGTATAGAAAGGCATGGGGATTTCCAGGTAGAAGAATGGACTCACCTGGGTTCTCCTCCTTGACGCCGTCCTCTTCCTTCTTGAGCATCTCAAAGTTCTTGTCGACTTTGCGTCCCAGCAGGTACTGGTCACGGTCCACAAGACCAGCCACTCCCTGGTACATCCAGTCGAGGCGCTCTTGGCGCTTTCTGCGGAAAAACGGGTTAGTTTATTCGTAGGAAACTCTGGCGAGACTTGCCCCTCCTGAAAAATGTCTGAGATGCCCGAAAAACATTAAACTAGATTCAATGAAACGACAGTTCAGGTGCTCGATTTCCACGTAGAACCAAGGCACACAGAGCGCATGGTGGAATATTTTTTTTTTTTTTTTCGCTCCTTACGTTGTAAAGTGTAAGGCATAGTTCTTGGCCCTTTACGTGCTACACATCTAAAAACTTTTTGGGAGTTCAGTGTTCCTTTAAAGCAGTAGTTCCCAAATAGAAATTTATAGAGCCCATGGTAGTGGTTCTCAAATCGGTGTCCGCGGAACCTTTGGAGTCCCTGAAGGCCATCTTAAGGTTCCCGAAGCCCTGAACCAAACAATAAATATGTGTTTTAAAAATTGTTGCTGACTGTATTGCATGTGCACAGAGTGAGTAGGGTTGATCAGTCTACGTTTCAGAGATTCGAAGTTCGCTTGCACGCATTTAGTCTTTTTGTCATCGTAATCACCTATCATCCTGGACCTGCACTGCTCCTTTCCGGCGGATGGGGTGGATGGTCTGGGTCACTTTCGCTGACCCGGACAAGGTTCCCGAAACGTCAGTGGTTGAGAACCACTGCACTTCAGGGTCCCTGAAGCCCTCAACCATCAATCGAGCCAAGCAATAAAACTTTCTTTTTTTATTGATGTCGGCTGCCCCACGAAGATAACTAGGCCAAACCAAATGCGCCGGGTGAGCAGGGTAGATAATTCTCCGTTTCGAATCTTCGAAGTTGGTTTGCACGCATTTAGTTTTCTTCATTGTAATCATTCAATACCCCAATACAGCCTGGTAGACGGGGTCGCCCACCACTTCCATCAATCCAGGAGCCCCCCCCCCCAAAAAAAAAAAGTGGTTGATAACCACTACTTTAAAAAGATACGAGGGCCATGCCTTGAATGTTAGCCCTTTGAGTGCCATGCCCGCGCATACAGTCAAACCCGTTTATAACGAACAGCAGGAAACGCTAAGATCAGTTCGATATAGCAAGTAGTTCGATATAGCAAAAAAAAAAAAACATTTACAACGAATTTCCACGATGAGTTCGTTGTATGGCGAGAGCTTCTCTTTCTTTCTCATCTCTTCACTTCCGCCTTGTAACAACGCGCTATAAAGTTCTTTTTTTTTTTTTGCATGTGTGCAGAGTTTGTTGTTTTAGCTTATCTCCCCTTCTGAATCGCTTACTCTTCTTGAACAAACGCTTTAGGATGAAAAGATTTTTTTTTGTGTGCGTGCATGCAGAGTGTATTTTTTAGCTTTCTTCCCTTCTGAATCGCTTCCTTTCGCTCAATTTTGTTCGCAACTTGAGCTTTGGAATTTTCTTTCTTTCCTACTTTTTTGGGGGGAAGAGACAGGCCAGAAGACGATTCTATCCGCATTTTTGGAAGCCTTCCCGGGGGGAAAAAGTTCGATATAGCCAATATGTTGTTCGTTATAAAACATACTTTTTACGTGCATTTTTATTAAAATTTTCCGTGAGTTCGATATCAACAATAATTCGCTGTACGTGGGTTCGTTCTAAACGGGTTTCACTGTACTCGGCTAGGCTCCCATGCAGGTTTCAGTTTCGATTTGCTCCCCACCTCTCCCAACTCCCAAATGGGCTGTCGGTTTTACTTGTATGCGTAGAGCAATGCTTCTTCTCCTAATAACACCTGTTGACGGCATGTGGAAAGTCTTGTTTAGGGTGACATCTGACTCTGTTTGATCTTTCCCTGTTCTAGAAAGGCGGATCGATGTCGTTCAACCTTGTGCTTTATGGTGAACACTGAGATGTAGAAATTAGCAATAAACAAAGTTAGTAATCACATAAATAAAAAAGTCCCAGATCCCCCCCAAAAAAAAAAATGTCGATCAAGGCCATTTGGAAAGAGCAACCCCAGGGAGCGAGGTCAAGGCGGAACTTTGCACAGTACCGTGTCTCGAAAAGCATAATTTGTTAAGAATTTCCTTGGTTGGAGGCATGCAGCCATCAATTAACTTTGAACACATAGACCAGTGTGTCTTCGATAAATAAACATACCTCATAAAGGACGCCAAAGTTTGTCTGCATGGGACCGAAATTTGCGTTTGACACACGGGAAGAAAAACTCGGCCCTTGTAAGGTTAAGAGACACGCAGGAGACCACCGGGGTACAGAGATTGTGGCGGTCGTGCTTCGGGTGCCGACTTACTTGACGACTCCTTTGTTCTCGGCGTACTGGCGCATCTCCTGCTTGCTGCGTTCTTCTTCCAGTTCCTTCTGCAGCTGCTCGATCTTGGCCCGCTCCTGGTCCCGCATCTGCTCCGCCTTCCAGACGCGCTCGATGTTGCGCAGCGTCGACGGGTGCCATGACTTCTTCAAGTTCTGTGAGAGGCGGTGTTTATCAGCGGAAAGGCCGCGTTGGGCACGCGGGGTAAAGGCTGGTTGAAACACAATCCCCTGAGCAGCTCATGTGCGTTGCATTAACTGCCTACAATGAGCACTGGCACCTACTATCTCTTGGGTAGTCCTGTAAACACTCCTGGCCCCGCATACAACTAGATCGAAGGTTTTTTAGAAAGTCAGAGAACAAATCTATGCGCGATCTATGAGAAACTGTCACTTATAACGTTGTCAGGATCACTTCAAAGCCCCCAATCAAAGAATGGCACATCAAAAATTATAAAAAATATGAGCAAGAGTCGAAGTGCTTGCGCGGTACCCGATACATGGTGGCAGTGCGTTTGCTCGACGTAGGCAGTTATAAGGAGTGCAGTGCATTCGAGAACACTCAAACGCAAATGTGTGAACCAGCCTGAAAGTGAAGCTAAAGAGGTTCTTGAAAACATTGAGTTAGAAGGGATTTATAGCATATTTTTGTCCCGGGAATTCGGATATCGCAAGCATTTGACTCGAACGCACTGATAGACGCAAGAAAAAAAGGAAAAACCAACCGCCACGTGCAACGTCGTACCCGGTTTTCACTGCCTTGCGTATGCCGCTTGTGAGGGAATGCGCGCAGCGTTCTTCGGTGCTCGACTAAGGCTTGCGGAAGGCGCAGAAATATTGAGATGTCCGCATAATACATTGCGATTCTCACCTTCCTGTTACATAAAACGGCAAGGGTAATATACAAAGGTGGGGGAGGAGTGTCTGTCGACGTAAGCGGCCGCCTGGTCCGCCAGTAATTTTCGGACGCCTACGGGAAGTGTTTTTCGGCACCTCGCTCAGTGGTTCCCTTCCCTCACCTCGACTGCCCGGGCTTAGTGGGCTAACGCGTGTGGTCCCCGGGTCTTCACTGCCTTGCCGGAAGCTCGGGTTACTCCCGAAGCCATGGCCGCGTCTGTGGTGACCACACGCATAAATATTGCGAAACACACGCTGGCTCGTAACTCTGCCCAAAAACAAACCAAATACAACAATTTAACATGAGGTCTTTTGAACCTAGCGGAGTTGTGTTTCTTTAAACGGCAGGGAATGTTTGGGTTTAGAGGGCAGACTGCTTTCAGGGACAAAGGGAAGATCCCCAGGGCAACCACCGTCTGGGAGAGGGGAATTTCCACGCTTGCTGTGCGAATCTGGGTTTGAGTGCAATGAACAAAGGGCAGTGCTTGAAGAGACTCGGAGGCGAACGGACGCATCGCGTCTTCGAGCGGGGCGGCGGCGACAAGACCACTGTCGACGGCCTTTCGCCATGTACAGGACGAAGTTCTGCTGTGTGTGAGCATGTCAGCTGAAGAAGTGGGTGCGAGGCCAGGGGGCCCCGCCCATAGTGAGCCAGCCGACCACCGGGACTCCTCCACCTTGGACGGACCGCGCAGGGAGACGTCAACCATCGACTCGCCAGATGAGACTTTCCGCACTCGCTGTTACTTCTTAAATTAGCATCTCTTGATTCGGTTAGTTGTAACATCTTCATTAGTGACTGTACAAGCCTTTGTAAACCTTGATTTGTAGACCCTGTTTTCGCAAGCGTTCTCTCCTATATTACAGAAGCTATTTGTGCAAAGTGTCTGTATCGTAATTAGCTTTCTGCCTACCCCTAAAGTAAAGTTTCTTTGTGTTCTCATCCTACGTCTCTGTCTCTCTTCATTGCTCAGACACTCTACCAGAGCGTGGACCTATCACTCGGTCAGTGGTCCGCCCTTTGCCAACGTAACACCCGGAGAACTCTCTTTCGATTGTTTTTTGGTTGTGACACTCCCACCAAACGCACCGGGAAGGAGGGGCGGGGCTTCGGTGCTATTTTGCAGGCGCCGTCATGGCTACTTGGCGCACTGATCGTAAATATAATTTCGGTATTCGTGATCCCGGAGGCCAAAACGAAGAGTATTTCTAAGTGTTTTTTCTCCTCACATACAGCACCGCTTCAGTTTCCTTTAATAATTATTGCACGGGGCACACCGCAGCTGCAAACGTGGGATTGCGGAAGTTCCCCTTTTTCTTGTGGAGCTGGAGAATGGTACTGCAACTACTGTGCTTTGTTTCACTCTACGACAGACAGCAGTGGATGGTATGAGCCGCCCAAGCCGATTTATTACCACGTGCGAGCGTCACGTGGCCTTCGGAAAGGGGCACAGCGGCGCGCAAGGCAGGTAGACACGTAGCATATTCACGGTGCCGGATCGGCCGAGATGGCTCATATTTTCCCCTGTGGTTCGTTGTAAGGCTAAACAGAGTGTAGCGTAATGAAATGTGCTTCTGTGGGGAAAAATATGGTTTCCAGCACCAGTTAGCGCAGAGCACTGACATACGCACTTCGTTGCGTTTAATTGGGATAGAGCATTGGTGGGCCTAAATGAACTGTCGGACTAGCAGGATAAACTTTGTGAAAACAGTTAGCGCAGAGAATGAGGAAAAGACGAAGATATGAGTGGGCCAAGCACTTTACCGCTTAGGTTGCTGCCCTGAATGAACGATTTCCCACCATCCTAGCAGGTTTTATGGCAGGTGTTTAATTTAAAGAGAAAAACGAGAGAACCCGGCTATCATCATTTGCACCAACGGTACCGCGCCATGCACAGGGACGTACATAATGACCGCAGCGTATGCCGCCTCGATGAGCGGTTACGAACCAATTCATTGAAGGGCATCAATTTAGACCATTTGGGGATCTCTAACAAGTAGCGAAAACCCAGAGCTCTTGGAGCATACTAAACAACCACTTTGGCTGTGTTCAAAACCTTACCGAAATAGATTCGAGCTACTCCGGTCAGTCATGCCACGTGATAACACAGATAGAGCGACACTGGACGCAAGTACTATGTTTTCGAACGCAAAGGTACAAAACCCTTACCCTGGAGTAAGATCGAGTAAATTTTGGAACACGGCCTTCGTTGACGTTGTGACGTTCGTAGGATGCGGCAAATTCGGCAACACAAGACGTGCATATTACGGAGACAAGACAGATGAGCGAATGTTTCACGTTTCATGGACATTCGTTCTGTGGATGCCCGTAGAAGAAAGTTTTGCCGAGGAAGTTCCGAAAACCCACGCACTGCAAGGGCGAAGCAGTGAACCAGCAGAGCGCATTACGATCAGTGGAAGGTGGTCGTGCGACGTGACCATAACTCGTCAGTGTTGAAAACGAGACATGAAGGAGGGGCCAAGCGAGGCAGAAAGAAAAGCTCTGCCACTACTCAATTCGACACAGGTGTTTTTCGGCACCATTTTTATACAATGGGAAGGAAATATTGCCGACTGAAGGATGCCAAATCCCGTATTATAGAAAGATTATCCCGTACTTACGCCTATGCGAACAAAATGTATTCGCAGACGTAACCACAGAAAAAGCTCTAACACACATTTCCGGAGTGTGCTCAGTTTGTATAAACTCCGTCCGTAATAAGTAACATTATTTCTTTCATGGTGTCTTCCACTATCCCTAGCACTGATTTTAGGACTAAGCAAGTTCTCACGAAAGCGGGGCTCTGAGTATGAGGCATTTATTGCGACGATATGACAATACGTCGCAGAACGGCTGTTCACGAACCTCGATAGGCGGGTTTCACGACGGGGAAAACCGACGGACAAGAACCAAACACCAGCGGTGGAGACGGCGATTTCTGGCCTACGCGAATCCCAGCGCCCAAAAACGTGAATACCGGCACGCTTTTCTGCTGGTTTCTACGTTCACGAGTCGCTGTCCGAAGAACAGTGTATGAAAAAAGCACTGTAAACAAAACTGACAAAACGTTGAGCTTCGACGGCCGTCGCGAAATAATCCGTTGGCGTAGGGTCGAAGAGACTGTACTTACCAAGTCTCCGCCACCCATGATGCCGGAATTATGTCGGGATGATCAATTTCCTTTTCGTTCAACGTATGAATCTCTGCGCTGTGGCAAAAATCTTTACTCAAGGTACCCAATAACTGCCCGAGAACGACATCGAGGTGATCTCACCTCTTCTCTTCTCTGTTAGCTCTGTTAGGCTTGGTTTGGCTATGTTTGGCCTCTAGTATGGATCCAGAAGTGGCTTGTTTTGGCTAACTTGACGGCTTTTGAGTTTCCTTCATGATATCTATTTTAATTCATATTTTTGAATTCATTTTGGAATTTATACACCACTGATAGAGATCGTATACACGCGGTTGTATTTTTATTATCTTGTTTTATATTCCAGAGAGAGAAAATATACACCTCATCACTTTATCCGACTCAGCACTCAGCCGCACACAACTGATGTGTGTAAAGTCCATTGGTAAACTCACTGATCCAAACAAATCGTTGCTACAGGGATACTACAACCAACGCTCACTACAACCAAATTTCGGCGCTTATTTTTTGTATAGTTGAACGTGAGCGCGTTGGTTTTGATAACTTGTTAGAGAAAGAATAAACAAAAGGACGGACAAGGACGGACATCTTTCGAACGATGTCCGTCCTTGTCCGTCCTTTTTGTTTATTCTTTCTGTAACAAGTTATTTTTGTAGTTTTCACGGACGTCACAGCCAGGGCTTATGCGATTTGCCTGGACGGAACAGCGCGGATATACAGTTACTCTCACAGGCATACAAGAAGGGGAATGTCAGCGCCATTACCAGGTACTGACATAGTTTCGGTTTCGGTTTCGGGATCAGCGTCAGCAACGTTGGCCGCTGCTGCGTTGGCTGCCTCGCTACTACGTTTGTGGCGCACACAGGGTACGTTTCTTTCTTCTGGTGTACGGACTCGGGCGCAATGGTGCAGTCATGCCGATGTGCGCGATGTTCGGTTGCCGAAGCAGAAGCAAGTCCTCTAAACAGCAGAGTAACACAGAGCCAAATGTAGGGCTGCACCGTTTGCCAAAGGTTATAACTAGGGTTCGGAGTTTTCGGTTTAAACCGATAAAACCGATAAAAGTACGCCGAATCCATTTTCGGAAATTCGGTTTTAACCGAAAAAGGTCAGTTTGTAGGTTGGGCGTTTTGGATTTAAACCGATAAAAACCGATAAAAGTATGTCTAATCCGTTTTCTAAAATTCGGTTTTAACCGAAAAAGTTCAGTTTTTAGGGCCGCGTTGAGGTGGGTGGGGGAGGGACGGGAGAGAGAGAGAGAGAGAGAGGGCTTTCAACTTTGCAAGCTTCGACATTGTGTGACGTCTTCGTGATTGCCCTCTTCCAAGGTTCAACATGCAACAAAAGTGCAACAAAAGATGTCTTGGATTGGCCTTCGCAGGACATCTGTGCCCTTTCTGGGATGGGGCTTAGTGTGTCAAGTTCCCGGTCCTAAAAAAAAGTTCGGATATGGGCTAGTATAAGGTTTTTCGCTTCATGCACTTCAGAGGACATCGAGGAAAACCGTTAATACCTTTCTTAACACCCTCTCTCAAACTTTCATGTAATTAAAAACATAATTACAACGGATTTTTTTTTTTTTGCCATTCCGCTGGTTTTTGTACGGTCATCACCTCAGACGGTCACGTCGTCAGAATGGGAAGGAAAAAGAAGCGCGCTGAAGATTCTGCCCGCAAATTCCGCGATTTTGAGGTGTGTCCTGACTCCTGACGGAAGTTGTAGCGAAGACCACGTATGTATATGTGCCGTTATTCTTTGAGTGATCACAAATATCACCGCTACAAGGATCATCTGATCCGGTGTCCGACGGTATTTCTTTCATATTCACCGAAAAAAACCGGTAAACTTTTTTGGGAATAAATATACACCGAAAAAAACCGAAAATTGAGTTTTGAAATAAACACCGAAAAAAGTACGCCGAATTTTGAAGAAATAAAAACCGAAAACGCGGAACCCTAGTTATA